>WBNO01030066.1:0-45411 GCA_013400575.1 Peucedramus taeniatus
CCCGGGCTGGGCTGGGCTGGGCTGGCACTGTCCCCCGCGAGCGCCGGGGCTGTCGCGTACAAACATCACCAGGGGCAGAAGTGCCGGAGGTTTGAGAAGCAGTGTTAGTTCCTTAGATTCTTCTTCCCCGGGTATAAGCAGTTATTAGGAAAAGTTTCCTTTGCCAGTGGTCTCCCGTACCTGTTTTTTCAAGTGTTTGGGAGCGTTCTGGTGCCTGTTTTGCCTCCCGAGCACACGGACACGCTGCCTCGTGTGCACAGATTTCCCCAGAGAATGAGTTCGGTGTCACAGCACAGCTGAAGAGGTTGCTGCAGTCCTGTGCTGGAGCAGCAGCTGCTTTCCTCCGTGGTGTAAGCTTAGGGTTTGTGATGGACTTTTCATAAACTGGCAGTCTTTAACTTTCTGTCTCATTTAAACTTAGGTGTCTTGAGCCAACTGTCTGTGACAGGCCAGAACTGCTGGTATGTGGGATTTATGCAAGGGACAAGCCTGTGGCTCATGTACAGGAAGGTGATTGTGACATGGGAAGTGTTTTTGTTGCAGTCTCAAACACTTGCTCTTGTTGAATGTTCTAGATCTGGTGGGGGGACCAAGATTACAAACCAAAAAGTGCAGTGGCCTTGGAACTTCTGGAGTGTGCAGTTGTTTGCATGTATTGCCCTCAGAAATGGTGCCACCAGGGCATGGGGTGATACATCTGCACTGCATGATGCTGCTGGACCAAGGAGAATTTAGGCTGTTGTCCTCTTGGAGGGAGCTGTGCAGAGCTCAAATTTTGCAGGCAGGCAGGTGAGTTGTTGCATGCTGAGGATGATCATGGTGAGCTGGAAGTGTCAGGGTTATCCAAAGCAGCTCTGGCTTTTTATCCTGCTTGTCTGTATTTAGTGTTCTGTCCCTGCCCTGATGTGTGTGATGAAGATCTGCCACTGGGGATATGATTCTCATCCCACCCTGTGCCCTTTATTTGCTTATTTCTAAGGGACTGTTTCTATTCCTCTCTTAACCCTCTCTATTACTAGCCCTTCATTTTCCTTGGCGCTCTCATCCTCTTGCTCATGTCTCCTTCCAACAAGCATTTATCTCTGTATCTTTCCCTTCTGATGCAGTTTATAGCACTTTTGTGACCTTTTTCCAGGTTCTTGTTGAGAATGCCTGTGATGTCACTGTGGTCAGCTAGCTGCATTGGCTGTGGCCGGTCCTGCTCATGGGGACATAAAACCTTGCTTGGCTGTCACTCACATGTGCACAGTATAATCCTTTGAACAGCTGCACGCTAGTCTTGGCTTTCCAAGGCTAAAGTGTTTGAACACTTTTCTGCATCTCCAAAGGATTACACAGGGGAGTGTTTGGAGGCTGGAAGTGCCCTGGTTTTTCAGGTGTGTTTGAAGCTGTGATGGTGTGTCACCCATCAGAAACAGAGGCGCGCTGGGAAAGGAGCTGGGACTCTAAAATCCCTTGTCACGTGCACCCTGACATTGAGTTTAATAATTCCAATTGAGGGCAGAAGGTCTAACTCCCCCCAAGCACACACTGGGGAGCATTGCAGGTAGTCTGCATCAGTAGGGAAGTCTAAACTTCGCCAAGAGCAGAGCAGGTGGCACAGGGAACGGCCAAGTGTGAGCCTGTGTAGTTCATGGACACTCTGCACCAGCTATGTAGCTGGGGGTGTCTGTATGGGGTTAGCTGATCAGCACTGCCTAAATGGAAACAGAAAATGGCATTGGGAACTAATGTTCCTTGTTTTGGATGTGTTTGCTCTTTTTTGCTGTGGATTGCACAGAGGCTGCAGGGTGAGGTCACGCTGTGCTGGATGCCAAGGGGACCATGCAGATGAGCAGAACTACAATGTACTGACTGTGAGCAGCTTCCAAGAGAGCTCTTGCATTCATGGATGCTGGGAGAGGGCCTTTCCTCTTCTAGGTGATCGATGCTGGCCTGCATCAAGCAAGTGTAGGACACGATGTTTCCCTGGGAGGAAGTAAGCACTGTTTTCTTGAAACAGTGACCAAAGTCAAGTCAAAATGCATCCCTGGCAAGCTAAGGCTGAGTACGGACTCTGAGACTCTGTGAGTCTGAGGGACTCTTCCAGGTCCTCAGGATAGGACTTTGTAGTAGTTCTGCAGGTAGAGGCACAAAGCAAAATGGGCATTTGGGGACTTTTTTTCACTATTGTTTAGAATATCTTGATTTTTCACACTAAGAACACAGCAACTTTTCTTAGAAAATGAAGGGAGGAATCCAGCATTGTGAACTATAAACTATAGGATGAGTTTATTTCTTCTCCACTTGACTTTGACTCAGCTTTGGATATTGGAGATTTCAGAGTTTCTGTTTCCAAACTGTTTTTTTTTTCCCTTCCAGACTGAAGTTTGAGCTGGTGTGTCTCTTCTCCCTCCCAGTCTGATTTACTCTGGTTAACTTATGCTACTGCCTGCTCTTAGCTCCAGCCTCTCCCACAATAGAGAAATGGTCTCAGTTACTGATCTTGTCCTCTTGGAAGCACTCTGGGCACACAAGCCATGAGGTAAACTAAGCAAGCCCTGGGACTGTTTTCTGTGAAGGAAATGAGCACAGCACCAAACCAGGGTAGGAGGTGGGTCTCCATCAAGTGTGTTAGCTTTCTCAGGAGGTAAAATGACACATTAATATGTGCTGGGGCTTATCAAGTGTGGCTTATCAAATTCATGGCTTATCAGCACAGTTCATGTCATGCATGTAAACAGCAGGATCTCCACCTCTCCAGTCCTGGTCTTGTTCTCTCTCCAGCTCCAACTGTAGCAGCTGTTTCCTGTAACCTGTGTCTTTGTGCCATCTTTGTTGTAAGTAGACCAGGTCAGCTGTAGCTCATTGCAGCAGCAGTGCAGCTCAGCTGGGAGAGGGGGTTCCCCACTGCAGCTGGTTTGGGAGAGCTTTTGGCAGCTCATTTTGCTGTGTGAAAGCAGGGAAATCACTACTGAGTGTCTCAGGGTCTTGTGCACCTTTCCTGGGGGTGGAATGTGCCTCTCCTGCTGTGTGGTTACGGCCTGTGAGACCCCTAAGCACAGAAGGTAAAGTGACAAATGACAAAATCCTGAAAACAGGGACTGCTGGCATGTCCTGAGGTAGGGACTGAAGCCTGGACATCCTCCAGTGAAGGGAGCAGCCCAACAGGAGCTGTACTGACCTGCAGCTCTTGCTTCCCATCTGCCTTGCAAATATCTTTCCTGCCCCAGGCCTCTCAAGAACAAACAGTGTTACAGTTTGGAATCTGTCATTTGCCCCCATTTCAAATAATTAGGCATCTGTAAGTTTTATTCCAGATTTTATGTAGCAATTTCAATTCCTGATAGAACCTGAGATGATTGTGTGTGGTTAACCTCAAGGACAGAAGTGCTGTAACTGCTGTTGCAATTTTAATCAGTTGTCACAAAATTAGTGATCAAAGCTGAAGGAAACATTCTCCTCCAGTTCCTGAGAAGAGGAAACAAGGGACAAGGAGCAGCACTGGCTCAGGAAATAAAAGTACAAACAAATCAAACTTACCTTCTAAAGCACTTTTCTGTGAAAAGGAGAATGCACCAAGCTCATGTAGTCTTGGCTTGAACAGGGATTTCTTTGTTTGAGGCTTTGAGAGCTTTAGTTCTGTTTCAGCTGAAAGCTTTTTGGGGTTAGATTTGACAGTGGTGGGAGGGGAAAGGTAAACTTCAATTCTGGACTGTTTTCAATTTATTTCCTCCCAGTTTTTCTTGTACTTGCTTGCAGACAAATCAGACAAGATCTGTGTCCAGAACTAGAAATGGAGCCTAAGCAAAACATTGCAAACTGAACTGAGAGAGTTTTGCAGCACAGATACCAATTGTGAAGTTTCACTTGAGGATTAAGGAGGGAATCTGTAGCAGTAAGGAGTGGGCAGAAGGGAGGCACTGGTGTCGTTGGCTGGGATCAGTGACTCCTTCTTCTCTGGCTGACCATGGGGATGCTCTCAGTTGGTGTCTGCTCTGGAGCTCTCCAGAGCGGGGTGGTGAGTCGCAGGCTGCCTGTGGTTGTGCCTTTGCTGGAAAGCTCTTTGAAAGCTGAATGTTCTGAAGAGATTTGTGATACAGCTAGGTTGAAAAATATAAATAGTGAAGTTAAATTCCAGATCAAATGTCTCCTGGGAGCTGAGTGTGCTGCCTAGCTTCGTGCAGTGGTTGTGCACCGGCCGCGCTGCTCGGAGCAGTCGGGGCAAGCAGGGGTGCTGTGGGCTTTGCTGGTGGTTTGTTCCACCTCCAGCTCATCTCCAAGCAGAGTGCTGTTATTTGTATAGCAGTGTAAATGGTGCTTTTTAAACCAAGAAGGAAAACACTGGGGAGAATGCAAGTTCTTTCTGCCTGGGCTTCCCAATCCTGAAATAATGTGTTGTGTCCTCCTGAGTCATGCCCTTCAAGAGACTGACCAGTTCTGTGGTGTGTGGGCACTGCAGTCTTGATCTGGTGCATGTGTTACTGCTACACTAAAATTCTGTTTCCTGAGGTATTACACACAGCTGGAAAGTCCATTTGTTCTGAACAAACTGCAACTGCCTGGCAAGTGACTGTGCAGAACTGGGGAGCAATTGAGCTTTGACCTTGCTGCAAAGGCTGCCTCTGTTTTGTAAAGCACATGGGTGCAGAGAGATGTGAGAGGCCACACAGCTGTCGTCCCTTCAGCGGGGCAGGGCTGTGCTTGTGTCTAGTGGACTAGCTGTTGTCCCCAGTGATGGACAGCACTCTGCAAGAATTGTTTTGTAGGCATGATGATACATTTTTTTTTCCACACTGGTTCATGGTTTCAATTTCAAGTCTTTCTAATGCATCTTTCTTTCCCTGGAAAAAGTGATAAAACACAGAGGGAGGTGGGTGCAGAGACTCTGTAGTTGCATTATGTAGTGAGTTGTGCTGCAGTTCATCTTTAAAAGCTGATGTCTTTTGAATCCTCAGAGGAGGCACAGGTGTTCCTCATGCCCCAGCTGGTTTTTGGTTGTTCCCTTATGAAACTTGTTGTTAAAATGACTGAATTTTGATTGGAGATATCCTCTGCAAATAATTTTCTTCTAATGTTGCAATTCATTTTTCCAGATGTTGGTAATTAAAGTGCAGTAAACTTTCCTTTCGTATGGCCTTGTGGCAGATAGCAAGTCTCAAAAGGTCTGAGATAACTTTGTTAATTTTTGGCATTCCAGCTGTAACATACAGCCTAATCATTCCCAAGCACAGCAAGAAAAAAATCGTCCTTTAGGCTTCTTCTTTTTATACTGTTTTTTTTTTTTTCTCAACATCTAAGCTTGAAGCTTTTGCTTCTTTTTGAATATTGAGTAACTCTATTAGGCAATGAAGGAAACTTGTTTGAAAAAGTGGGTGAACAACATGACAGGTACCCTGAAATGCAGGGAGCTCTGCTATGTCCCACTCTGCTGTGCCCACATGAGACCCATGCCTTTGGCTTTGTTTAAAAGTTGGGGTTCTCACCTGCTGGGAGCCCTGCTGAGCCCCACGGGAGCTGTACCTCAGGAGCTTCATCTTTGCCAGCCAGTAGTTTCCCATTGCTTCAAGACATGGAGATGAAGTGAAATTACTGCAGATATTTATCCAATATACTGAAGTTTTGAAGAGGAGGGATGTGTGTGGATGTTGGGTTTGGAAAACAGCAATTATTGATCACCAAGGCTTGCTGCAGTATTTTGCTACCAATGGGGAACAGAAGTCAGATGCTGGCAGTGTGTCTCCTTGGAAAAAGTGGAAGTGGAAGACTATCTGTTCATTTGTGTCTGCAAACCCATTTGCCATAATCTAAATAATCAGGACTTCAGAGAGCTTCTAGAATATGTCTAAATAGTTTCTGGGTACAGAGAAGTTATGATTGTTTGTCCCCAGCCTGAGCCAATGAGTGAAGCCTTGAGTTACCACTGACTGCGCTGAGCTGTGTGTTAGGAATAGTGGAGAGACAGCTCAGCCAAGTCTGGCTGTGGTCATGTACAACTGTGACAAACACAGGAGTCCAGAAAGGCTGTGTCCTCTAAGCTTCTGACCTCCTCCTGGGTGTTACAGGGTTAAACTTGGAGCATTTATTTTTAAACTTTGCCCCAGGGATGAGGCAGGTGAGCCTCTGGAGTCAACCCAAAGCTTTTGCTGTTAGAGGTGTAGGAGAAGTTTCCTGGTGTGAAGGTTTTTCAGAAGGTTCACAAGCTCCTAAAACATTTGCCTTGCTTATTTTTTTCCCTTGCTTTTTGGGATTTGTTTTGAGCCTAGGGTCAGGGCTGTCCTCTGGCCCTGACTCACAGCATTTCTCCACTGGCATCCCCTGAAGAGCAAGTTACGGCTGAAGTTTCTACAACATCTCCTTGAGCTGCAACTGCCAGCTGAACGTTGCAGGTGGGGCAGGAAATAGAGAAGCTCCTGGAGAGTGAAATGCTTTCCCATGTGTTATTTACCAAATTTTAAAATGTTTTAGAAGCTGTTGCATGGCATCAGATCTTATTTTGAATGCTGAGGCATATTCCATAAAACGCTGTGTCACTTTTCTCACTGGACAGGGCTCCTTGCACCCTGACTTTAGGGCTGTTGTATTCAGGTGACTTCTGAGCATAGGACTAATGAGATTTCTTCCCAGGCCCTGAGTGATGGGAAGAGTTGCTAATGGGTCAACTGGAGGCAGATCCTGAGCTGGCTTTTTGGGTACTTTTAGGGTGTTACATAACAGACCTGCAGGGTAAATTTGGAGAGTGAGTTGCTGTATAAAATCACGTATTTTTACTAAAGAACAAAATAATACTGTGGTTTTCAGCCCTCAGCAGAAGGTACGTTTAAACAAACAAAACTGAAAACAAAGTCCTGCATGAGGGGGAGGGGGGGTTTCTTTAGATTAATCCACTTATACAACTTTTTAACAGTAGCAGGGAGCACTTCAGACCACTCATCGCATCCCATCCCATTTGTGTGTATCTCTGGAGGCAGTGTCTTAGGTGTGTGATCACTTGGATGTGGGGGTCTAGAGGCCAGATGTAGAGAAGGGGTACCCTGCCACTAACCCAGAGCACAGAGGCTACAGATACACTGGTGAGGCTGGTGCTTCAGTAGGCAGAACTGGTGCTGGAGGATGTGCTGCACACCTGGGATTGAATCTGGGCCATGGGAAGATGTGCATTAGCTGTATGAGATGGGGTGTGTGAGAGCAGGTGCTTAGATGTGTGCAGCAAGCAATTCTTTGTACAGTCTCTCTTGAGATGGAGAGAGATCTTCAGATGGTTGTAGGGCCCAGGATTTGGGATATCCAGTTTTAGTGGTGAAAAGGAAAACACTGATGTTAGGAAATGCCCTTTAGCAACTGAAAACCTTCAGTTCACTGGTGACATTTTCAGGATCATATGATTAGAAAACTCAGTGTCTGTGTGCCCAAAGTGGCTAAAAGGGCTTTGAAAACAGGCTGGGAAGCTTTGCACCCGGGCTTAAACGTCAGCTCATGTGAGCAGGGGTCGGAGCTCTGATCGGCCGTCAGTGAGTGGGTTACCTGCTAAAAAAAAAAAAGTCCTTGTGTACAGATGGGTGGGTTATGTTGACTACACAGGCTTGGTTGTCTCTGTGATACCATGGGTGAGGGGCCAGGTCTTGGTTACAGTAATCAGGGAAATAGGTTGCTCAGTGAGAGGAACAGCAGTGAGAGGAACAGACTCGGCCACTGGCAGCCACACCTGTTGGGTTTTGTTTTGGTGGAGATGTCCCAGGGAAGCCAGTCTGTTCAGGAGCTGGTGCGTATGCACTGCACCCAAAGCAGGTGGAGCTGGCTCTGGTTCCGCTTTGCTCTGGATCCTGTCAAAGCCACAGGATTGCTCCAAGGCTTTAGTCTAGTTGGGATATTCATTAATGGACAGGCCACAAGCAGTGTGGCAGAGCCATGACCTGCACGTGATATTGCCCATTACTGCCATCATTTGGCTGAAGCCTTTCCTGTTGTCATTCTCATCTTGACTGTGCTTTTCCCTTTGTTGCTTTGATCCAGGTGTTCATTTGGCTTGCTGTGGTTTCCCTGTCTGGGAGAAATAACTGTTTTGTCCATCTTCAAAGTCCAGATATGGAGAGCAGAGCTGGGGGACCCTTTAGCTCCTTGACTCCTGCTTACTTCTGCTGGGCACATCTCCTGCATGTAGAGCACTGGTCCAGCCTGATCTCTGCAGTCTTTTGAGGGGGTTTTGCCTTCCTCATTGCCCTTTGGATGATATAAACTGGATTGCACATCTCCTTGCAGTGCATGAGGACTGACAAGGGGGAGGCGTGTTTCACTTAAGCTGTGGAGCAGGATCCTGCACCAGCAGCCTGGTCTCTGACTTGGAGCAGTGACAGAGCACAAGCTGCTCTTCAAGGAACTGGCTCATTTTGCTGCACGTGTTTGAGTTTTGGAATTCTAGTGCAGAATTCACTCTTCTGAGACAGCTTTCCACAGAAAGGGTTTGGTTTTTTTTTCAGTTTGAGTAATTATCCACAAACTCAGCCCTTTATGTTCTGGATCTGCTCAGAAGCTGAGGATGCAAAATGTTGCTGAAAAGAGCCTTCCCATTTATTTGCTAATGTCTAACTATGGTAGTAGAGGGGATGTTGATAATAAACCTAGTGTCTCTCAGACTTTTTTAAAAAATGTGTTCAAGAAATGTATCCCCAAGGAATGGGCTCAGAAAACACAGATGCTTAGAAAAAAAACAGTGTATGGTTCAAACCAGCTGTTTGGGTCTTATTTCTCGCCCTGGGATTTTGGGGTTTCTGCTGTAAACAGAGCTGGGGAAGGGGCTGGAGCACAAACTCATGATAAGTGGTTGAGGGAGCTTGCTGTTCAGAAAAGGAAGTTCAGGGGGGACCTTCTTGCTTACTAAAACTCCCTGAAAAGAGAGTTCAGCCAGGTGGGGGTCAGTCACTTCTCCCAGGTAAGGAGTGACAGGAAGAGAGGAAACAACCTCAAATTGTACTGGGGATGTTTAGGCTGAAAAAATACCTTCATGGAACAGGTGGTCAGGCACTGGCACAGGCTGCTCAGGGCGGTGGTGGAGTCACCATCCCTGCAGGGATTTAAAAACTCTGGATGTGGCACCTGGGGACATGGGTTTGTGGTGGGCTTGGCAGTGCTGGGGGAGCAGTTGGACTAGATGATTTCAAAGGCTGTTTCTGACCCGAACGATTCTGTGAACACTGGGTTTGGGTTGGATGAGCTGTTGACAATTGTGAGAGAAGGCTGTGTGTTGATCAGGTGATCCTTCCGGGACCAGGAAAGGGACTAACTTGGCTGTACACCATGGTTCATGTTCCACTGGGTATGGGACTGGGACCCGAGTGCACTGCAGATGTTGTCTTTGGATTTGGTTACTTCTTTACTAACCATGAAAATCTTGCTGCTTTTCCTTCGTATTTGCTGAATGGCATGATGATATTAAAGCAGTGACTTCAGGTTCCACCCTCGGCTGGACCCTAACAAGGAAATGCCAAATAACTTGTAACAGAAACCTGTGCACTTCCTGAAGAACGGCAGGGTGGCCATTCCCTTCTAGCCCCAACAGGGCCCTGGGGTGAGGCCATGGGGCTGCCTGTGTCTGTCAGATGTGGAGCACAAAGAATCTCAGTATAAATACTCCCAGGACACAGTCAGTGAGGGCAGTTTTATTCCAGTGTGCAGAATGGACTTTTTCCTCTGGACTTTAAAATAAACAACATTTTGGCCAAACAAATGGAACTGACCTTTTTATTAAAAGCATCTATCTTCTCATGCTTGTTTCAGTAAGAGGTTGTTAATTTTAAAGAACTCCTTAACTTGCAGAACAGCTGACTTGAGTAATTCCAATAGCATTTATCATCTTACTTTTTGCTCCTTGCAGTTGGAGAGTTTGTAGCCTTTTTTTTGAGGAGGAGAAATAAGAAAAGTAGCTGTAACTCTGTGTGTTTTTTGCACAGGTGGAGAGAGAGGCTGAGTCTATCAAGTTAATTTTTAAGTTGATGCAAAGATTCACATTTGTTTTGAAGAGGATTGACCTGCCCACAAGCTCAAGCTTATTCCTGCTCAGATGCAAAGGAAGGATTACAGCTTTAAAAAACAGATTAGAAAGTCTTCTATTAGAAATTAGAAACTATTGGGTGAAACGAGGGGATGCTGCCAAAGTTGGCATCTGATTCTGAGACACCAGTGAAGGACTCTCTCCCTCTTGAACGCATGTACATGAAGGAAGCTGTCCTGACAGATGAAGCCCTTGGTTGTGTGAGTTGCTTAATTTCCAGGACATGAAAAAGCACTTGTGCTTACCCAAATCAGTGTTTTCAGGGCTTTACGGATCGTGTTCTTGTTCTGGCTTTTTTGGTTTTTTTCCTCTGTAGTGTGGCCAAGCCTCCAATCAGGAATAAGCCCATATTTTTTTTACTTATTTTTGTTAGATTTTGGCTTAGTTGAACCTGACAGAACTGCAGTTTCATGAGAATATTTGACTCCTATTGTGCACAGAGATCTCAAAACAAAAAACTTTCCTTGGATGGGATGGTAAAGTTTGTTTGCCTGCTCCTACCTCCAGGAGGCAAAGATTGCAGATACCCCCCCCCCTCCCCCCCAGAATTTAACAAACCTATTTTTTTTCATATATCTTATTTGGGGTTGTGGTTATTTTATTTCCTTTTATTCCTCCCCTTTTTTCCTTTTCATAGCTTTCATTTGAACATCTTTTATGGATTTATTTCATCTTGAAATCCAGCCACCAGGATGAGGCAGCATTCCAGCTCTGATCCTAGCAGTGCTGGCGCACAGGGATTACTGTGCGTGCCTTACATAAGGCAGTCCTGTTTACAGACACGGGGATTTTGGTTTTACCAGCAGTACAGTGTTGTTGGATTGTGTTCAGTGTGACTCACTGTAACCTCAGCTCTTTTATTTCTGCACAGCTGCTTCTCAGGGACCAGGTTAAAGGTGATTGGCAAAACCAGGATTTTTCTAAATCTGCAGAGCATACCCGATTTTGGGGATGAGATACCCCCTGCCAGGGAGGAACATGGCTACTTCTGGCAGCTTGGGTAGGCTGCTGCCTTACCTTAAAGGCAGAGAGCTCTCCTGTCCACACATGGCTCGTCAGACCCAGCTCCTGGTTTGCTGTGTTGGCTTTTCTCTGCATCTTCTCTCCATTTCTTGCATTTGCTGTTTGTTCCATGTCTTCTCTTTGCTGGGTGAATGTTGAAGATGTGCTTGTGTGCTTTGCTGTTTGCAAGTGGCTCTTGTAAAAGTCATGATTGGTCTGAACAGTTGAAAGGGAAAGGAGTCAGGCTGGCCTGCTGCCCTTCCCAAGGAGGATTTTTGGTGCTTTTGGGATGTTCATATCCACACCTTCACTGTTGGATGTACCACAGCAGGTATGGAAATGGGAGCATGTGTACTTCTTTAATGAAATAAAAAGAGAAAAAAGATCAAAGATGGGATGGGAGAGCCTTTTGGGCTTGGACAGTCTTTCAAGTGCTCAAGAAAGCTCCTGAAGACAGCTGAGAAGGCTTCCTGAACTCAGCCACATAAACTGGTTTAGGTGCCCTGTTCAGGTGAAACTTTGCTGTATTTATGAAGAGTATGAATATAAGTTTTCAGGATGGCTCTAGCCAGAACAGCACAGACCCATGGGGCTTCTGGTTGCCTTCCCCATCTCTGTGTCAGCACATTCAATTTGAAAGGCTTCATCAGGTTAAACGGTGGTTTACCAGGAATTCTCTCTGGGAAAGGCAGATTTGCAATTCTGATGGTAAGTTATGTAAGTAGAACACTTGGAGCCTTAATTTTATGGTAAGGCAGCCTCACAAAGCCTATTAAAGGGGACAGAAGACTCACAAAACACGTGTGTGTTGGGGCCCTGGGGTGCTCCTAGCGCAAGTGGGGCTGGAGGATCGTGAGGGAGTTGGGGATTCCAGGGTTCTGGGTTCTAACTGTGGTGCTGTTCCTACAGGTCTCCCGGGTGCCGGGCCCGGAACACGGGGGCCCAGAGCTGCCATGACGACAGGCGACTGCTGCCACCTCCCCGGCTCCCTCTGCGACTGTCCGGGAAGTGCTGCCCTCTCCAAGTCGGTGGAGGAGTCGGACATCGGCCGCCCGCAGTACATCACACAGGTCACGGCCAAGGACGGGCGGCTCCTCTCCACCGTGATCAAGGCCTTGGGCGCCCAGAGGTGAGGCTGCTGCAGGGACGGGGCTCGGAGCTGCAGCTGCGCTCTTCCCCTGTTTCGGTGGCTCAGCGGTGCAGGGAGACAACAAAATCTTGTTTTGTCAAGGAGTTTGCCTGGGCACTAATACCGAGCGTGGTTCCTCGTGGGCCGGCCGCTCCCAGTGCCCTGCGCTGGGCTCCTGCAGTCGCGGGCGCTGCTGGCCCGGAGCTGGCGAGTTCAGGGAAGCCCAGAGCTGCAGCTGCTCGGGGCACAGGCACAGCCTCTGGCTGCGCTGCTGTCACGGCCTCGAGGGGCAGCAGTGAAGGTGGGGCCGTGCTTGCCGGGCAGTGTGCCGTTCACGGAGACGTTTGAGGGCTGGAAGGGGAGCACAGCCCCTCTTCCAGGAACGTCCATGGAGAAAAGGCGTGGTGTTGATCTTCAGCCGCAGGGAGGGGAGGGTGTTTGTGTTGTAGGAACTACAGCATCCAGCTGTTGCTAAGGGGACACGTGGCAGCTTCACTAGCTCAGACTCCTCCTTATGTGACTTCTTGTCATTTATTTTGAGCAGCTTCCAGAGTAGAGGACATTTGGCAGCATTGTTCAGTCCTTCTACTGGGAGCTGTCACATTTTGTGTTGAGAAATCCTATCTGAACAGCTGTTACTTGTTTCAGTGAGTTTGGTCAAACATTTATGTGATATGAAAGCAGTGATTGCAGACATGGGGGAGGGATGCTGGGATGCTGGATGAGAATAGAGGCAAACATAACTGCTGCATCCAGCAAACCTGGAATGTGAAAGTAACTGGGCTTGCTCTCTGGCAGTAGATAGGCAGGGTGAAAAGTTGTTTATCCCTTTAGAACTCGAGGAGGTGTAATAATTGTGTGGGAAAACTGACTGGAAACAGGTTAAAAAACCCTAACAGGATTTCTTATGTTTCTGCATGGACGCCAGTTTGTTTCTTTTGGTGGAGGATTTCAATGTCTTCCTTGTCAACAGCACTTAGCACAGCAAAGCCAAGAGCAGCATGACTGCACTGGAACGTTGAATTACTGATATGGTGTCTTCAGCCTGCTGGAAAACTCTGTCTGAGTGTGTATCATGCGGGAGTGTGAGTGGGCCCCCACCCGGCAGGGAAAAGGAAGGAAGGAAAATGAAGTCTGATAAGAATTTTTTTCAAACACTGTCAGCAAATTTTTTCATTTTGGATTGTTTGGTGATAGCCAAGGTTATAGCAATGTTCTGGAAATATGAAACTTCTCAAACAGGAAGACAACGGGTGAAATATCTTACAGATGCTTTTCTTAGGAAATGACAGATGTGTGAGAGCACTGAAGGCTGTAAGGGATTGTCTGTCTGTGTCACTAGGGCTCTGTGTGCGGGCTGCTCTGGTACAGCCTTTTATGGCAATAAATGTTACACAATCATCAAATAACTCAAATTGGAAGGGAATTCCATAGGAAGTCTGGTCCAGCTTCCTTTTAGAGCAAGCCCGCTCAGAGTCTTGTCTGATGTAGTTTCCAGGATCTTTGAGGATGAAGTTTCCACCACCTCCCCAGACTCCTGTTGCATCTTTTGCAGGGATTGTCTTGGCTGAAGAAGTCCCCTCAATAAAAGGCATCTAAAAAGGAGGAGAGAACATGGGTCAGTGGTTCACCAGTGATGTTTGGCAGAGAGAAGGGGATGGTGTATATTGGGTGTAATTTGCTTTGCAACCCTAAATACAAATTAAAGTCCAGTTGGGATGAAACCAGCTAAATACTGAATTGAAAGTGGTAGAGATCTCCTGTGGCACACAAAGAGAGGAATCTTGCTTCTCCTTTAGTGAGCTGACATGCATTTCCTTGCTGGCTCTTCTCTTTCTCTCATGTCCCACCAATCTTTTTCCCCAGTGTGCTCCTTTTCCTTGAACTGTCTTTCAATGCCTCACTCTTGCTTTTTGTGCAAACTAATGGAGGTGGTGCTGCTGGTTTTGAAGATTGCTTTGGCTGTTGTGTTGTAATCCCACAAACTTCTGCAGTCAGGTGGCGTTTTTTGAAGTCAGAATAGCAGCGGAATGTGAACTATGATATGGGTTCAGGTGGCATTTGTTCTGTCAGCAGTATCTAGAAGAAGGTGATATCTGATACTGCTCACCTGGCTTTCAAGAGGACCTACAGTAGGGACTTTGAAATAAAGATGTTCCTTTTTCACCCTCTCTCGCACCCCCAAAGCTGGGCAGCTTTGGATGTAAGAGGAAAACTATGTGAAAGAAAAGGCTATTTGGACGGTGGGAAGTGAGATACTAGTGTGGGCCTGGTTTCCATGGTCCAGGGAAGGCAGTCCTGCCCTGGGCCTCTGCTGTCCAGCATTTTGTTCCTGAATGGTCTCAGTGATTGGTGAATGCTGAAGAGATGACCTGAACTGCTGAGAACAATGAACTTTGGTGTCTAGAGCCATCTGGGGCTTAACAGGGAGCCCAAAACCTCCTTATCATGGGGCTGGCATATGTGGCAGAGGGCTGCTAAAAAATCTGTGCCTTGGGATGCCAGCTGGGATGCCCCATCTCTGTAAGTGTTCCAGACCAGGTTGGCTGGGGCTTTGAGCAAGCTTGTCTAGTGAAAGTTGTAGCACTAATTGTTCACAGTCTGTGGTGCCAGCTGAAGGTGTGAGGAATATCTTGGGAACAGATAGATGGTTTGAGTGTGATGAGCAGCTCAGGCCTCCTGCGGGGAAGGTTGTAAATGTCTCTGAAAATGTTTGTTCATTGCTTTTGCAGATATCTCCAGTTCTGTGAGATCTGTGAGGTTCTGTGTGATTCTGTAGTTGGAACTCGTGGCCAAGGAGGTCTTGTTCCTAAAGCACCAAAGCATTTCTGCAGCCACCAAGGGGCCGAGTGCTGCAGGGTAGTTGTTGCTCTGGGGAGGGTGTGCCCCCAGGATGCTGGAGGGTTACTGTGCAGTGATGGGCAGAGGGTTTGTATGCTGGAGACCTTGGTCTGGGTGCCTGCTTGCTGTGACATACATTGTATTCTTGGGGAGGTGAGCTTCCAGGATCAGTTCAAGTTGTGTCTTGAGATATTGCTGTTCCTTGTGCAGCTCCTGCTCAGCCCAGGCTGCAGAGCCGAGGTGGGCTTAGAGTGGGTAGGTGATCTGGTAAATGTGACCTGATTGCCAACCTCTTGAGTAGCTGCAGGTGTCTGGGGCATGCTGTGACTACTGTGGGACATTTGGCTTTGCTTTGGGCTTCTGGATTTGCATGAGTGCTTCAGGCTTGGTGTCGGGTCTGGTATCAGCCCCTGCCCACTGTGGGCAGAGCTGAAGACTGCAGGACGTGCGCTGCAGTCACTTCTGGGGCCAGCTGAGCTGGCCAGGCTGATGTGCCATCTTCTCTTGTTGTTATGGATCTTCCAGATTTTAAGTGACCTAAAATGTCCTGAGCACCTCCACGGTCCCCTGAGACTGGTTTCTTGCTGTGGCAGGCTCCTGGCATGCTGTGCCACAAACTGCCTGCTGTTCATGTGCCTTTCTGGGGCTTGGTGGGACCAGACCCTGTGGCTGTGTTGTTCCGCCTGCTCTGACTGTGATTTCATTCTGTTTGTCTCTCGTTCTGCCTCTTTAGTGATGGCCCCATCTGTCGAATCTGTCATGAAGGTGGAAATGGGGAGGGACTGCTTTCCCCATGTGACTGCACAGGAACACTGGGCACCGTGCACAAGAGCTGCCTGGAAAAATGGTTATCCTCCTCCAACACAAGTTACTGTGAGCTCTGCCACACAGAATTTGTTGTAGAAAGAAGACCAAGACCCTTGACAGAGGTACCATTTTCTTCCTGCTTCATTTTTATTTCTATATCATTTGAGAGAAAATGACTGATTGCCCTACTGTTCATGCAGTTCTCGGTGTCTCCTCCTCCTTGCAGTACCTTTGTACTCACAAAGAGTCTATTTGGAGAGATCAAGTCCTTTGTCAGACCAAGTGATGTACTTGCAAACACGCAGTAGTGGTGTTTGGGGCAGCTCCTACCGGTGACCTGCCCATGTGCCATCTGCCAGTGGCAAGCACTGGCACGTGCTTGTGGCTGTACTTTAATGCCTGAGCATCAAAATGCAGGTGTCACAACATGACTGACTGAAATATGAAGTTCTCATAAATATTCTTTTTTTTGTTCCTGGTTTTAATCTTATCTGAGTGTTAGATTAGTGCAGCTCTCTTGCATGTGCCTTCTTTGTCGTGGTCTGTTCTGAAAAGTGAGATGTGGTGTTTGCTGATACTGTTTGTAAAAGACCTGTCTTCCCATGACTAATAATGATGTGTGCTCCTTTAGGCCTTGATTCTTCCTGCTGCTCTGTGCTCCTCCCAGTTGAAGGAGAAAACAGGACAGGGCTCAGCTGGTCCTTGTGTTCCTCTCTGTATTGACTGCAGGGGATCAGTCCATCAGCCTCCCAGAGCTGGAACATACAACACAGGCTCTGGCTTGTGGGTTGGGTTTTTTTGTTTTGGGAACAAAGGCAGCATGGACCAGGCCATTGTCTAACCTCAGGGTTCAAGTGTACATCCACAAAAGAGGAATAACTAAACTGGTAAGGTACAATAGAAAAGGCTCAAGGATTTGTTTTAGAAGATGGTTTAATATGTCTGCAGTTGAGTGAGCTCTCCTGTGTCAGTGTGCTGCTGGCTTGGCTTGGGGGTTCCTTCAACACGCTGTGCGACTGCAGAGAAGCATCACTCTGCAGCTGGGCATTTATACTTAATTTTGGGAGTCCCACGTTCCTGCAGCCATCAGTAGTGGGAGCTCTGGGAGCTGATTCTTAGCAATGGACTCCTGTTACCTGTCAACTGTTGGATATTTGTCACTGCCTACCACCATAGCGTGTGTGGCAGCAGGGTTATTTTGGATTTGTAGTGGTGACTGCTCTTGTCCACCCTCTCCTGCCCCTTGCCCCATGAGTTAGGTCAAAACTGGAATTCTAAGTTGTTTTTCACATTTCTGTTTCCATTCCTATCAATTCCAGAGGATGCTTCTTTTCTCTTCCCACCTCCCTCTGGAAACAATATTTGTGCCCTCCTCCTTTCCAGAGTCCCCAGCTCTTTCTCATACTCCCATCTCCTCTTAGTGAACCTTGGAGTGGAAAAGAGTCCACCAGTTGGGGAAACATTCAAGCTTCAGTTTGCAAAGCAGATACTAAGTTTTAATGACTGTTTCACTTACAGCTGACTGTCATGGACTTGACAGCCCTAGACAGGCGGAGGCTTTAGCCTACAGTGCTGACACAAACCATGTATCTAGCACAGTAATTTGTATGAGCATTACCTCAATGGTTACTGCTATTGAGATCTTACTGGTTCTCTCCTAGCTGCTCAAACAAATAAATTGGCGCTTTGGCCAGTATCTCTCAAACGGTTGTTTCAGAGGTTGCAAAACACTGCTTTAAAACATTTAGGAAGGGCTGTACTTGGCTTTGAGAACACTGTACAGGCAAGCCCAGGGGTAGTGATCTTACTAGGGCTTATGCAGGCCAAGTTGTGAGTGCAGGTCTCAGATGTTTTAGCTTAAGAGCTGGTAAAATATTCCTAGCCAGAGACAAACATGTGGGAGTGGGTTCGGCCATCTTTTATGATCCTGTGGAACCTCATAACAAGCATAGGCTTGGAAAACTGCACCTTCAGTTAAAAGCTCAGAGGCTTTTGTATTGGAGGAGTTTTTCCTATGACACCAACTTTGTGCCTCCATCTGGCATGAGGAGCTTGCTGGGAGAGTGGGACAGAAAAGTTTTGTCTGTACTCCATTATGGGTGGATTAGCATTCCAGGACAATCAGTTTTTAATTCCTGTTGAAATTTGTGAAAAGCCCCTCTGGACTAGAGCCTATATATATATATATATATATATATATATGTATAAGGGTATGGTGATCAACAAACAAACTGTGAGTGCTGAGAGGTGATGGGTGGGCAGCATTTAATGAACTCAAACACAGGAGAACTGCCACTGTGTTTTCAGAGAGGAATGGACTTCTTGAGCCATTACTGCCACCTGGCAAAGGCTTTGGAATTCTAGTGATTTGTTACTTCTGGTATTTTTGGACTATCTATGAGCACAGTGAAGGGGATGATCTACTCTCTTGTGGTGTCAGCTGTGGAGCAGCTTGCCTAAAGTACCTTGTGAGCCTGGAGGCTGGTAAGCACCTGATGAAAAGTCAGCAGGTAAGTGGTGAGAGTGATCCCTGCTGCAGAGGAGAGCCTAACATGGTACAGCCCCAGAGCAGTTCCCTTGCCAGCAGCTTGGAGCAGTAAGGTTTTCCCTGGCTTGGAAAGCAGCATATAGCCTGGTTTAACACAGCTCATGGTAGCAGGCTGCTCTTGCCCCTCTTCCAGGGCTGGCAGCATGCCCCCCCAGGCGATGGAGTACCGTGAGGATGGAGTATAAGAGAATAGAGATAGTGCTGATGGCAGTCTCACCCCTAAGGAGTTGCAGCTGTACCAATTACCAAGATAGGCCACAGCTATCTTGGTAATCTATCTATCTAAGGTCTGCCCTTAATAGGTCATGGCTATAGCCAATAAGGATGGGCGTTATAAGAGTGGGTTAGCTGCTGGAAAAGGGAGATGGAGTTGTTGGCTGTGCTGGAAGGAGGCAGGGTCAGGCAGTTGTGAGAGGAACAGTAAGGGTTGGGTGGCTGTGCCAGGGACTGGAAGGAGTCAGCCGGCCATGAAGAAAGAAAGAAGGAGTCAGCATGATGAGGAGCTGCCCATGAATAATCATCAACAAGATGTGAAAGCTTTACAAGATGATAATGACAAGTTACCAGCAGCGTGTGCTGTGGCTGCAGCACTCAGGTGTGCCAGGGCCCTGCACAGCCCCATTAGCTCATCAGCACATGTGCTCTGTGCCTGGCACACCATGGCTGGGGGGCTCCTGCTAGAGCAAAATGGCTCACCTGGCTGGAAAGACCACCTGGTTTTGTTTTATTCCTTCCACCATGCTATAAAATACCCTCTGATCCTTGCCTGAAGCCTGGGGAAAGTGACTTGGAGTTCAGTTTCTAATTTTCCTTGGGAGCTATTACACCACTCTGAGCTCCTGCACCACTGCAGTCTGTGCTGGGCAGAGGCAATGACAGTGAGTGTGCTTCATCCCATGAGGTTTGCTGGGGCTTAGAGGTCAGCTGACCAAGTGTGACCATTTTGGGAAGCTCCCGCTGTCAGTAGAGGCTCTGCCCTTAGTGCAGAGCCCTTTGGAAGGAGCTGATAACCCCTTGGCCAGCTGGCTGGCACTTTCCATTAATACTATGCCTGCAGTCTGGTGCAATCTCATCCCCATACCAGACCAGGCTGCAGCTCTTCAACAAATACTTTTGGGAAGTGTCATCTCCAAGTTGTTCATCTGTTTCTGAGAAGTGGGCTGTGGAAAGATGCTGCTTAGTCATTAAAAAATGTCACAGTTCCCCCAGCCACCTTATCTGGGAAGTTCTCTGCCTCTTGGTTGTTTGTAAGGAGGGGTGGGGAATGTTTTGAAACTTAGGGGAAGTGATGTTTTTGATGGGTGTGCTGTTGAGAAGCCCTGATAAAAATCCACTGCTCACCAAGTAAAGCTGTGAAATCAAAACAGAAATTAAGAGCAGAGGATAAATGGATGAAGATTAGGACTAGGAATGATGCAGGAACATGCTGCATGGCAGAAGGGTCTTCCCCATGTGTGAAAGGCTAGCCAAGCATTCTAGCTTTCTTTTGCTGTCACCTGGCCACAAGGAAATTTGGTAACCTGCTACCTGCTGCTGCTGGGCCTCTGAGGAGAAAGCAGCTCTTGGTTCTGCCATGTCCTGCCTTTCCAGCCTGGGGAAACTTAGAGCTGATCATAGTGGCTGTGGTGGTCGCTGGTCAGCACAGCTCATCTCTGGGAAGGGACCATCAGCTTCATTAAAAACTGGCTTTGTCCATGTCATTTTGAGATCTTTCAGAAGGAGAGGGCCTGAGGCTGATTTTGGGCTGCAGCAGACATTTTGGTGAGTGCTGGGGGGAAGCTACATGGCCAAGTTGAAATGCATCTATGTAAACATCCTGATTTCTTAGAAGTCAGGAAATACCATGACCAAAATTGCCTTAGTTTTTACTTCAGGCCTTCTAGTTTATCAGTGTTACAGTGTGATCTTCATGGTCACAGGCTGTGTCTTCCAGAAGGAGTGCACGGATGGAAGATGCTTACTAGCTAACTGTATTAATCCTGCTGTGTCCCTGCTCACCAACACCAAACTATTCATTTTCTCACAAGCTTCTCTGGGTACTTATTGCTGTGACATCCAAGCACTTCACAAACAGTAATTGAATTTACAGCCTCTTTTATGGAGGAAAGGTGTCAACTTTGTCCAGTACGGATTAAAGATAATTTGTTAATAGAATTATATTTTTGTTTTCTTTAAGCAGCCATTGATTTATGTTGTGGTCTGTTCAATGTAAAAACAGTAATAGTGTTGACTGCCAGTGTGCCTGATCTCTGAACCCAGAGTGGGGAACTCGTCTGAGCCCAGAGCCAGCTCTGGCAACCACAGGCTGGCCCATGGGTATGGGGGAAATACCTCCTGCAGTTCAGCCTAGTTGAGCTATTTTTTAACTAAGAAGCTGGTTGAAAGCTAAAAAAAATAAAGGCTTTTGAAAACTGTCAGGCTGTGAGACCACTGGGCTGAGTGGGGGCATGTTTTGAACCTGCAGCCCTCAGTGGAGAGTAGCCAGAGGTGCAGGACACTGGGGCCTGTGCTGTGAGAGGACAGAAGGGCTTCTGCTCGGCTCTGAAGTGGTCTTCCACCACACTCACAAGACCGTTGTGAACCAGGGTTCTTGAGTGAGGAGCATGTCCCCAGCAGAGAACAAAAGGGCCAAGCCTCAGAGAGGGATGGTTTTCCTATATGATTGTTAATTTAATGGACCTCCATATGTTTACAGGAAAGTGATCTGACTCCAGGACACTTTAGCCAGCATGGCTGGCATAGTCAAAAAATGCAAAATACTTTCTGTGTTCCATGGAAGATTTTGTTATTTGATATTTAGATGAAGTGCTTGAAGTGTAAGTTGCAGCAGACACAGCTTTCCTGGAGGAAGTACTTTCCTCTTTGTTCTAATAATATCATGCACAGGAAATGCCCAGTTACTGCCCAGGATTTTTCTTCAGGGAGTATCTCTGCCTTTGCTGTCCAGAGAAGGACATGGTAGAAGGAGGAGCACAGGCCTTTGGACCTGAAGGATTGCTGCAGCCTAGACAGCTCTTTGTCCCAGGCCACGGGTGATCATACACGGGTGGTCATACAGTTCTCTAGGCATGATAGAGTTTATTTGTCCTAACCTTTCATGCCTTAAATGTGTCTCAGCCAGACCTTGTTCTTTTAAGTCCTATATATGTATGGAGAGAATGGAATATGTCTTGTGATCAATTAATTCTTGCCTCCTTAGAAGGCTAAGTTAGGAAGTGTCAACTTGTCTTGAGGCCAGGAGGAGCCTGCCTCTACCTGGCTGTAGGAGAACTAGGATAAGTGGTGTTACAGGAAACTTGTGTATGATTTTGCCTCCTCTGCCTCTGTCCTTAATGTTCTCCCTTCCACATAAACTCTTCTCTTTGGTCTGGGGCAAAATCCATCACAAACCTATTTTCTCTTACAAAGTGGTCTTCCTGCTGGAGATACTTTATCCTTTGGGATTTCAGGCAGAGCTGTGTGGATGGAGGCGTTTGGGACTGTATTGGATGTGTTGTGTATTTCCAGAAAGCATTACCAAGGGTGACAGTGTGGCTGTGTTTCTGCAGCCACAAGCCCTTCTGCACAGCTTGTGGCCTTCTCCCTGGCTGCAGCCCACTGCCCACAGAGGGACATGGGTGTGTGGGTTGGTCTGTATTGGTGTACCTGAGCCTGCTCCTGCCCATTTTTACTTTCCCAGGTTACCAGCAAAAGTATTTCCTTTCCATGGCCACCTTGTTTTGTGTGTTTTGCTGTAGCACCCACCCTCTCATTTTTCTCTTCAGTTCATTAACTGCTTGTAAAGTGTTAAAACTTCAAGCTATTTTTAATTTTGTCCCCTCAGAGTGTTTCTCAATGGGATGAAGAGAAGCACCACCTCGGCAGCCCAAAGACTCCTGTTTGGGGCCATCTGCCCCTGCTGTGAGCCAGCTTTGGTTCAGAGGCCAGTCCTGGCATGGGGAGGGGTCAGGTCAGGACTGTGCCGCCAGTCCAGGTCTCTGCAGAAATGTCCTGGGCTTGCAGGTCAGGCAGGTGTTAGAGCAGCAGCTGTTCAGTCCCAGCAAAGATGACTCCATACTTCACAGGAAGGGTGTATTTTTGATCACACATCATGTAAATACCAGGGAGAGGAGCCAGGAGTTTCAGGTCTCTGCTCTGAGAGGACACAAACTGCTGGTGCAGAGACCAAAGAGACTGGCTTTGCTAAAATTACTGGAGGACCACCATACCCTCATGGTGAAAGCTAACAAGTATAATACAGGATCATAATACTTCTGCAAGCATTTAATACCTTTGCTTAGGCAAAACTCATCCAAGACATCTCGCTAATTCCAAAAAAGATTTTTCTGGTGAACCAGTCACTGTTGGAGCAGTCCAGTCACAACTTTTGTTTCCCTATTTCTGTCCTTGCAAGCAAATCTCATCATGGAGCCCCAAGAAAATTCTGCTTCCATGTCTTCAGTGCTGGTGTTTAACAGCTTTATTTATAAATCGGCTGCTTTAGTGATTCTGGTGTGCTACTTTGCCTCCTCAAAACAGCTCCTCCTTCCAAGAGTGCTGTGCTTTACAGGAGCCTGACAGTTTTTTGCTCCTGCTGTTTTTCTTGGAGTTTATGGTGCAATTTTGATTAAAGATTATTACTTTTCAATGATTCCTAACAATTTTGGTTCATTTAAACTGGATATTTTATGTAGGTCAGTGGATTATTTTTTTGTCTCTTGAAAGTACAACTTTCAAACACAATGTCACATGCAACAAAATGTGTTTGCAATTCTCTGAGGAGTTGCTTGGCTGTGCAGGTTACCCTAGAGTAGGGGACACCTCCCATGGGTCTGTCATGTGCAGTCCTTCTGCTTCATCTTCTGAGTCTCCTGCACCTCTGTGGCTCTGGGAGGTGCTGCAGAGATGTCTCTGGAACATGAAAAGGGAGGTTGGCAGGCAGGAATTGTGGTGTTACTCCTGCTTATGTTATTAAGGAAAGAAATTTTGCCTCTGGGTGCAGCACCCGGCGCAGCGCTCACTGTCCTCCCTCCAGTTCGGAGAACTGAGCTGTGATATAAGCTCTCCCCCACCCTTCCTCCAGCCTTATCTTCCTTGCAGAGAGACTTTTCCCTTTGCTTTCCTCGAACTCTTCTGCTGAACTCACTGCACTGTTGTCTGATCCGTGTTCCTCTACCCTTCCCCAGCCCACCTCTCTCCTTGCTCAGTGCACACCTCTTAGACTCCTGGATCTAGTGAAAAACAAATCCCTCTTGGTTCTAGCTGAGTTCCCACCCTTCTAATCTTTTCCTTTCTCTCATTACTTGAGTTTGCTGTCTGGAGATGCTGGTCACAGATCCAACATGAGATCCTCTTGGCACTTCTCTGTACAGTCCTGGGCACTGCTCTGCATAAAGCAATGGCCTGTCTGGGGCCAAAACAGAAAATACTTTACCCTTGCACTCTTGATACTCACCAGCACTAGTCTTCCTTACCTGTCCATCTTCACCACCTTCTCCAGCCCTGTCTGTGCTGTGCTGATGCAAAAGACCAGTGAGCTTTCTCTGAGGTGCAGGTGCTGTGATCCTGTACTGGCACATGTCGCGGTGTGGCATTTGCCATGGTGCCCCCAACCATGGACGCTCGTGCTGCTCTGGACGAAAATGTCCCAGTGATCTGCAGCACTACTTGGGTCTGTTCCTCTCCTGTCCACCATTTCTAGTGCTCCTGAATCTCTTCGGTTACCCCAGAGCCCTGTGCTTCCCAGCTGCTGAACATGTAGAGAAGGCTTTCATGCCCCTACAAGGAAAGATTTGGTTTGTGGAGGTCTGTGGAGCATTGTTGGCAGGTAGTTGGGGAAAGGAGGATGAAGAGAGGCAGCTTTGTGCTGCAGCATTTAGCTGCTCTGCTTGCAGGGCTAGGGGCATTTCTGAGTCTTGGCTTCCTGAATTCTGGGTACTCTGTCAAAGAACATCCCTTCCCACCTTGGTGAAGAAAACAGGACCATTCTGCTGGGGCTGCCCATGGAGCTCAATGGCCTGCAGAAAGGTTTTGGTGCAGGCCCAGAGAAGGGATGTGAGAGTCCCTCATCTGAAGCTGTGTTTTTTGATTTAACATGTTTCTCAGTACAGGGACAGGGCTAGTAGTGCTGCTGTGATCAAGTTTATGGAATTTTTTTCTGGCTTTTATAGCCAGGCACCAGGTCAGCAGTGGAAGGAAAATCAGCAGGCACCTGAGAAGCCATAGGGTAACTGTTTGGTGTGCAGAAAGCGTGTGGGATGTTTTGTAATGCAGCCAAATGTTTGTGTGGTGCTGTGGCTTGCCATCATGCTGTAGCTGTGAAGCACGTGAGGAACTCTGGCAGGGTCAGGTGGTGAGGCTGGCAAGTCCCACTGGTCCTGACTCATATCCACCAGAGCGAGTGGTCCAGGTTCAAGGCAGGGAGAGATGTGAGCACGTGCTGGTCCCTCCAGTGCCATGCTGCACTGAGTGCTGTATGGGCTGTGTTCATGAAACAGGCTGACACTCGCAGCCAGGGACGTTCAGCCACACAAGGTAAGTCAGCTGTAAGAATCAATGAAAGCTAATCTTTAAAACACCCATTTTTAAGCCCCCAGACAGACTGCAAGGTGCTCAGTGTTGCTGGGAGAGTCCCTCTTCTGTCCACTCCCCTTGATCCCAAGGGGCAGAATGCAGGTCAGCCTTGAGATACATGGAGCAGCAGGTGCTGGGATGGACAGTCTAAGGGACTTCTCTGATACAGTTTGAGTTCTGCTCTTGGCTTTCAGAGGAGCTGATGATGTCCTGGTGCCTTTTACTGCCTGCTCCCCTCCTGCCTCCCATCACCTGGGTGCACCCAAGCTTCATGTTGGGCACTGCAGCACCTAAAGGTCAGCTTTTCATCATCCCACAGCCCTGCTGGGGCTCTAAGAAATAAGCTCCCTTCCACAACCCTGCTGATCCCAGTATCTGAAAAAGCCTCAGGATCATGCTGGAGGACAAAGAAATATGGTTGTACCCAGAATTCTGTCACACAAGCAGAGAGAAGCTGTTTCAAGCAGGATCTAGGACTCAGTTCATAGCCCAAATGGCAGCAAGCAGCCACCTCTACCTCTTTCAGTCTCAGACATGGTTGCAGTGTGGAAGCTGCTGGAAGAAGACCAAGTTGTGCTTTTGTTGCTTTCCCATGCTTACTTGATAGTTTTCCCTACAAAAATTGTTTAATCTGCCTGACCACATTATGGATTGTTCACCAAGTTTATTTAAAGTCCCGTATGCACCAATGTGTTGCTGTGCCAGAAGTGCTGCACCCTTAGAGTGGCTTATTGTTTCCCATTTTGTTACTGTGTTAGTGCGTATTGGCAAAGTAAATCATCTGCTTTGAAAGGAAGTTAATTTGCTTCCTGCCTTTATATGTTTGTCTTCCATCTTGGGGAGGAGGAGGGAGTTTCAAAAGTCACAAGGAATATAAATAGAATTAAGATGCAGTAAAATACCTATCTGCCTGAGCTTCAGAAGTGCCCCAGCATGTCCTGTTGCATCGAATGGGGTGGTCTGGACTTGCTGCTAGAGGGAACTTGGTCCAGACAGGGTGATTTGGCACTCAACTGAGTGCTGTGTCACCAGGCAGCCCTGTCCTGGTTGGACTGGGGAGAGCCTGGCACATGGCTGGGTTTGAGCACTGTGTATGGGAACAGCCTTCCTGTGCCAGTGAGTTGCTGTCCACCCTCACTTCCTCCCAGGACTGCTCAGACTGCATGTGTGGTGTTTATGGTCCCCACACAGCTCATCACACTGATTCCTCTGCAGAGCCATACAAGGGGGGTCTGCCTCCCTTCTCCCAGCTCCTGTCCAAACGACAGTTCTGCCTGCTTGGAAAGCTGCCCAGTGGAGAAGGACCTGGTAGTGCTGGTCAGCAGTGGCTGAATGTGTACCAGATGGCCAAGAAGGCCAATGGCGCCTGGCCTGTACCAGCCACAGTGTGGCCAGCAGGACCAGGCCTGTGACCATCTTCCTGTGCTGGGCACTGGTGAGGCCCCACCTCAAATCCTGGGGTGGCCCCCTAGTCCAAGAAAGACACTGAGGCACTGGAGTGTGTCCAGAGAAGAGCAGCAGAGCTGGGGAAGGGTTTGGAGCCCCAGGAGCAGCTGGGGGAGGGGGGGGGGTGTCTCAGCCTGGAGAAAAGGAGGCTTGGGGGGACCTTCTGTCTTCTCTCCCTGACAGGAAGATGCAGCCAGGTGGGGGTCGAGCTCTACTCCTAGGGAACAAGGGACAGGATGANCCTGTGACCATCTTCCTGTGCTGGGCACTGGTGAGGCCCCACCTCAAATCCTGGGGTGGCCCCCTAGTCCAAGAAAGACACTGAGGCACTGGAGTGTGTCCAGAGAAGAGCAGCAGAGCTGGGGAAGGGTCTGGAGCACCAGGAGCAGCTGGGGGAGGGGGGGGGGTGTCTCAGCCTGGAGAAAAGGAGGCTTGGGGGGACCTTCTGTCTTCTCTCCCTGACAGGAAGATGCAGCCAGGTGGGGGTCGAGCTCTACTCCTAGGGAACAAGGGACAGGATGAGAGGAAATGGCCTCAAGGTGTGAAGAAATGGCCAGAAGAGGTTTAGGTTGGATATTGGGAAAATTTCTTCATTGAAAGGGTTGTCGGGCATTGAAACTGGCTGCCAGGACAGTGGTGGAGGCCCCATCCCTTGAAATGTTCAGAAATATGTGGGTAACTTGAGGACAGGCTTTGAAGGTAGCTCTGTGTTGATGGTTGGACTTGATGATCTTGGAAGCCTTTTCCAGCCTTACTGGTTCTGTGATTCTTTGAGGTTTTCTTCTGGCTGTTTGCCCATCAAGACATGCTCCAAATGGCTTTGGAATCAATGAAAGTTCCTTGACTGTTACCACTGAAGTGTTCAGATGATTCAGGTCACATCCCTAAAATATCGTGGTTATGAGTCCTCCCAGCTGAAATTTCGGGCCAGGCTCATTCCTGTCACTGCAGCATCCTCTCCTCTGCTCATGGCCAGCTCAGTGTCCCGTCCCAGGTGCTGCAGAACCTGCTGTTCCTGCAGCTCTAACCAGCCCAGCTACCCCCCTATTCCATGCCCAGGTTTGCCAGCTGCTCCTTCTCTTTCCCATTTCCACAAAAGTTGGCTGTGCTTCCAGTCCCATTCTTACCCTTTTGCTCTGTATCACTGAACATCCCTGCTGCAGTTAAATCTGCACTCATCTCTGTGCCCCCTGCCTTGCTTCCCTCTGGGCCTGTGCTCTCTGCGTGCCTCTGGCCAGCCATGTCCTCAGGTTACCTCTGCTGAGGTCTCATAATTTCTTGCATACCTGTCACCACCACTTCTGTATTGCTCCATAAATGATGGTTTCTGAGTAGGAAAGAAGCTGTGTGTGTGGACTTCCCAGATGAGTCCCTTCCCAAGCTGTCTGTTCCAAAGCAGGTACCATGCAGTAGGATTGGCCTGATAGCCCAGACCCCAATAGTCTCTTCCCTGCTCTGCCTTTGCCTTTTCAATAATATTCTCCAAGTTTTATTTAAAAATAAAATTAAAAAAATCCTGAATGAGGCAGTCATCTTTGTGAGGAGAAGAAGGAAGAATCTGTAGGCCAGCACACACAGATCCCAATAAAGATGTGCTGTAACAGTTTGGTGTCTGTAGGAACCACAGCTTCTTGCTATTGTAAAAAAGGAAAGGAAAGGCTGAAAATAGTATAAGCCCAGGAAAATAGAACAATTGCTGTTGTTGAAGTTAAGTATCTAAAATGAACCCAAGTCAGGACTACCAAAAGAAAGAAACATTTGGAGATTGCCTGTGAAACTCTAAAATGCTGTCATTCTCCCACAGGAACCTGAGGGCCAGATTTGGGACAGATGCTCTTGTAGCTTGGCCTTGCTGCAGACCCCAGTGCCCCTGTTTCCCACAGCCCCTTCACCAGTTAGAGTCCTGGGTCTGTTTCTGTTGAAGCTCAGCTCAAGACCTGTCAGATCCATATTAAGCCAGGCTTTACTGAATTAGTACCCTGCAGTGCCTGCTCCTCACTACTCCACAGGAGAGCCCAGGAGCTTCTGTATTCATGACTGCCTTTCCCTGTAAACATTCATTAACTGTTTCTTCCATTTCCCTTGTTAGTTGATAAACCTAGACTTGACACTGTGTGGTTCCATTTAGGAGAAGGTTGATGTGACCCAGACTCTGCACAGTGCAGGCGAGAGCTCCCCAGCTCTGCCCGCCTGCCGTGCACGCTGCCTGTCCCAGGCTGATCCCCTTCTCCGTCCCTCCCGCAGTGGCTGAAGGACCCTGGGCCCCGCAATGAGAAGAGGACGCTGTTCTGTGACATGGTGTGTTTCCTGTTCATCACTCCACTGGCCGCCATCTCGGGCTGGCTGTGTCTGCGTGGGGCCCAGGACCACTTGCAGTTCAACAGCCGGCTGGAGGCCATCGGACTCATAGCACTCACTATAGCACTTTTCACCATCTACGTCCTCTGGACACTGGTAAGTGCCAGCTGCCAGGGTCCTGCTCCTGCTCCAAAAGGAGCTGGGAGCACTGGCTCACACCTTACCAGTGCCACCTGCTACTTCTGCCTCCCCGTGTGAGAACACCTTGGGCTCTTCCACTTGAATGTCCATTTAGTTATCTTCATGTGCAAGCTGCTAAAGTTGTTGCTGAGAATGGAAAATCACTTCCTGGTCATCTGCTTTCCAGATTGTCACAGTGCTCCCCAAGTGTCAGAACCCAACCAGCCCACAGACGTGCCAGAGCTGGGATGGGGATGGGGCTGGGTGGGAAGGGCTTTGGGCTGGGTGAGGCAGTGGCCCGTCTGTGGATCAAGAAGAAACACAAACTTGGTACCTGGGCAGTGCAGGGGAAAAGTAAAATACGGAACACATTTGACGCCTAAATAATTTACCACCACATCCCTCTGTGCTTTTGCTGCTCAGCACAGACTGGCCGTGCCCAGCTGGAGTGCAGACTGGCCTTGGGGATCTCTGGCCACAACTAAACAAATTCCTACACAGTCTTCTTAAGTTGTGTGGAACTCTGGCTCTGGGGAAACCTCTGGCTTCTCTGATGCTGGGCTATGTGGTCGGTCTCGAGTCAGGGCTTGGTAGCCAGCGTGACCTGGCCCGCTGCTGCATGGGGGGCACTGGGAATTGCTGGGAACCTGCACCTGAGTCAGTCTGGGTGTCCCTATTGGGAGAGAGCTTCCTGCAAATGACTTGCTTGGCATTTCTGGAGGTACTGAATTAGGGGGTGAGGAGCTTGTACCTTGCAGGGAGCTGAGAAGAGCAGGACAGCGAATGCGGGTTTGGGTGTGGCACAAGTGGAGGCTCAGTGGGGCTGCCTGGCCCCTCTCCAGGGCCCCAGGGCTGCTCTCTCCAGGGGCTGCTTGGTCAGGGACTTCCCTCTGTTTCCCATTCACTTTTTTTGTCTTGTGTTCCTGGGTGGACTTCTGGGTTTGGATCTTGATTTTGGCTCTCCTATTCCAAGCAAGCCCTGTGTGTGCTCATGCACTGTCAACGCCCTATTCCAGCTGCTTGCAGGGAAACACCATTTTGGGAAGGGAAGAAGTGCACTTGATGCAGGAGAAACAGTGGGCCCCCAAAAAGCTGGGAGTCCTGTGGGCAATAG
This sequence comes from Peucedramus taeniatus, assembly GCA_013400575.1. Lineage (NCBI taxonomy): Eukaryota > Metazoa > Chordata > Aves > Passeriformes > Fringillidae > Peucedramus > Peucedramus taeniatus. The sequence goes on from WBNO01030066.1 coordinate 29,945, forward strand.
AAATTCCCCAGTCCATTTCCTTGTCATCTTGTATTCCCATTTCTCAGAGTAACCCCTTCCCCTGGGGCTGGACACTCTTTACAACTCTCCCCCACAGACCTGGGAGCCAGGGCAGGATGAGCTGGTGCAGCAGCAGCCCCTGCTCTGGGGGCAAGAGTGCCTGGGGGCAAAGCTGGAGGCACTACTTGCATGGGAGCCATGGAGGAAAGTTTCCATGCTGCATGTTCCTGCATGAAGCTTGTTTCTGTAGGAAGCCAAGCTAAAATTGGAAATCTTAAGAGGAAGTGTTTCCATCTTCTCTATCTCAGGACTGGTGGGGAGGAGCTGGAAACCTGGAGGAAATGGAAAAATGTTTGTGCAGTAACAAGTCCTGACTAAAATGGCTCTAATTCTACTGTGCTTCACTTTTCCTTGAGCGGAGGAGGACATTAGGTGAAGCCCCTTTATTCATATTCAGCTCATTCAACCCTGGGCTGTGCAGTACCAGGGGCCAGTATGTGGGAGGGGGTTCATGGCTGCAACCAGTGTGAGGGTTTTGAGAGAGGCTGTAGCCAAGGCTGCAGCTCCTTCGTGAGGAGCAGGAACCTTCCTTGAGGTTCCCACCATTAGCTCTCCATTCTCTGAAAACTGGGAGATGAATTTGTCAGTAAACAGTCTTATTGCCACAATCCCTCTGCAACAGGAAGGAGGGGTGTGCACAGATCAATAAGCTCAATTACCTCAGTGCCACAGTGGCACAACTTCATTTCTCATAAGATGTGTCGTAGACCCATCCAAAAGTAATAGTTTTACTGAGTTTTCTGTTGCAGTTTACTGCACTTCCTGGTATGGTCTGTTTGCCAGCTAAATGCTTCCTGTAAGAAAGCCTGGTTTAGATCAGTGGCTGACTGGATTCGGTATTTAAGCCGAGCCCAAAGCTCCCCTCGCAGGGCTTCTCTGAAACTGCAGGGCCAGCTCCTGCCTCTGCTGGGCTGCTCTGGGTCCCTCCAGCTTTTGCATCCTCCCCTGTCTCCGTCCGGGTGGACAAGTCTCCCAGGCCACGTTGCTGTCAGGAAAAAATGAGTCCAGCTGCTGTCCTGTTGTTGCAGACAAAGGAGGGAAGGTTTTTGTGTAGGATGAAGAAGGTCCCCTGGGATCTCTGAGATGGGAGGAGGCTGGTTGGGTTCAGACCCTTGTTTTGCTCACCAAAGGTGCTGCCTGCAGCCTGGGGCTGGATGAAGGGGCGAGTTGTAGCTCACCCCCACCACATTTCATCAGCCTGGACCTAAATCCAGCTGAGCAAACCCTGTCCCACTCTGCTGGTGCTGATGCTGCCCAGAAGGCCCCTTTGGCTGTGCCCCACTCAGCCTGGTGTCACCAGAAAGGGATTGATTACTTGTCAGAGGCTGGGGACACGGAGTGCCCCAAACCGTGCCGAGGTCAATGTCCCTCGCCTCAGGATAAGGGGTCCCCAGAGGCAGAGGGGTGCGGGCATCAGGCTGTTCCCGTGTGTGCTCTGGAGCAAGGGGCGGGGTTGGTGACAGCGCTGCGTTCTCGCCCGGCAGGTCTCGTTCCGCTACCACTGCCAGCTGTACTCGGAGTGGCGAAGGACCAACCAGAAAGTCCGCCTGATGATCCCGGCCTCACGGAGCCCTCACCCTGTGCCCCACTCCCTCCTCTCTGCCAAGCTCATGAAGAAGGCTGCGGATGAGACCACGGTCTGAGCTGTCCTGCGGCCAGCCAGGGTGGAGGGTGGGGCATCCTCACAGGCCCAGGGACCGTGGGGACACTGGAAAACAGTCATCCCACCCAGAGGGAGTCTGCACTCAGCACGTGCTTTAGACCTTGGCAAAGAGACACATAATCAACATCTGCGGGTGAAATGGCCCAAAAGAGCCTGATGGCAGAAAATGCCTGTCTGCAGGGACACTTTCGTATAACGAAATACCATACATGGAAAACATCTCCCTCTCTCTCTATATATATATATCTATATATAATATTATTTTTTAATGGCCATGCATATTGTGTTTCAGTCCTTTTGTGTTGATGTTCTAAGCTTCAGGATAGAAGCTGGCAACCTGATCTCATTCAGAGGTTAAATCAATGCCTTTTCTCCAAATGAGCATATGAGGAACACTTTTCATCAACCATTCTTGAAAGTCCCCTTCTCCTTTGCACTAAATTGGTTTTGATATACTGCAGCAGCCTTCCCGTTACTCTTTGGTCTCTTTTGTGGTGTTCTGTCCTTTCTAGAAAGTTGAGTGTTTTTAATAATTATTATAATCCCAGAAGGAGTAAAATTATGTAATACTGAATGGAGACATTTTGTATTGTAAAGTACTGTAATTTTGAGAATTTCAAAATCAGTTTCAGAAGGGGAGAATCTTTTCTGGTGCAGACATGATCTCACAAAATGCTTTCCTTGAGATCCTGGCTTATCCCCAGGACTCGGATGCACTCAGCCCTTGGTCTGTCTGGCAAAGGTAGATGGAGGATCCGAGGGTGAGAAGAGATGGCTCCGTACTAGCTAAACCCACCATTGCCTTTTGCTTTGAAAAGATTGAGAAAGGAGCTTTCCTGACCCCAGAAGGTGGGAGTTGGAGTCTCTGTTTGCTGATGTCCTTTCACCAGCTTGAGGCTGGACCTCCTGTAGCATCAGTTTCACACGTACCTTAGGGGACAGGCCATGCCCTGCGGCGCTGGCAGGACGTGGGTGCTCTTGGCTGTCTCTGCGCTCTATTTGCACATTCCAGAGGAGCTGCTGGGATTGGGTTCATCCCTGGTAGCACTGCCTGCCTGTTGTGTCCTGTAGTGAAACCCCCCCAGTTTGCTGGTTCCCAGAGAACGGCCTCTGGGTCCCTTGTCCTGTGGGGCCGGTGTTTCTCGTCCTCCTTCTCCTTTCACCTGCGTTTCCAGCACATGCAGCTCTCAAAACCCTATGTCTCAGAAGGCCCCCTTTGCCAAGAGTCCTCCTGGTTTGGCTTTGGTCCTTGCCTCTGCCACCTCCTCACCCTGCCAGACAGTGCCTGGTGCTGAGCTTTCCTGAGCCTCCCGAGTGGCACAGGCTGTGAGGACACTGGCTGTGATGCTGCCCTGCCAGGTGCTCCAGAGGTGTGTGCAGCTGCTTTGCTGGAGCCTGGGATCTGGCTCCATGGTGGTGAGGGTAGAGAGCAGGCAAGAGGCAGGCTCTGGGGCCTGTGTTCTTGCAGTGGGTGGTGGTGGTCATGCACTATGTCCCTCTGCCCCTTTGCTGAAAGCAAGTGGGTCAGTGCAATGCCCTGCAAGATGGAGATCTGTAATTTCCTGAATTTAAAGCACCATGAGCACTTCCTCCTCCTCTTCTCTAGCTGCAAAGCAGGATGTGTTTCCTTGTGTGTTCCCTCAGCCTGAGCTGGAAGTTGCTGGTGTCCTGAGCAGCCGGAACCAGTGTGCCATCTTGCCGAACAGGATTGCTCCAGCCCTTGGCCCTGGTGTCTGTCTGCTCTCCTGTATCTCCTCTTCCAGGTGCAGCTTGGGGATACCCTGACACATCTTGCAGCAGCTTCTCTGTGCCCTGAGGGCTGCTCTGAGCTGGTCTCTCTTCCAAGTGTGAGGGGCTGGTGTGACTGGGATGAATGTCCTCTGCTACAGCCAGGCTGCCCATCTCTGCTCCCCTCTCTCAGCCAGGCCCCCGACTGTCCCTTCCCTTCTTCCACATACGCGTGGGTGTCTGCCCTTTTCCCAGTCATGCACTCATGCAGGAATTACTCTGCTTCTGGTACTCTTGGTGGAGAGGCTGCTGCAGCCCAGCTCCAGTCACAGTCCCTGCTCCAGTCCCATCCCATTCCCACGCAGGCGCTCCCCACCCTGCATACCTCTTCCATGGCAGCGGGCCCTGCACCACTGCTCTGTGCCTTGTCCTGGGTGCCCCTTCCCAACAACCCCCTTGTCACCAGGACATCACCAGTGAAGAAAAAGGGGGGGGTGGTTTAACCTTCCCAGCCCTGGCTGCCTCCCAGGAGTTTGGCCCCACAGTGCATCGAGTTCTGGCAGGTGATGAGGGATGCTCTCTCCCATAGCACGTCCCCAGGGTAAGGACTTCATTGAACCAGTGTTCCAATTAAGAAACCCACCGTCAATCCAAATATGCAACTGTGAAAGCCAGAAGCCCTTGGCTGGGACAGTGGGAGCCCAGTCCTGTGCTGCTGCGTGGCCACGGCTGCACTCAGCATCCTTGGCTTTATTGTCATTGCCAATTATTGGAGGTGTTGCATGTGCCCCCACAAGGCCCAATAGTGACTCTTTGAGTCTTGTCCTACTTCCCAGAGATGTTCAGCTCGTGGATGTGGGCAATTGGTGTATGACCCACCATGTTGCAGTGCATTCTGGGGAAATGGGCTGTGCAATGATGTAAATAAAAGTGAGACAAACTTTGGGCTGTTGTGTTGTTATTGGAGGAGACCAGAGCTACAGAGCCCAGGATGCCTCCCTGAGAGCATCCTGCTACCCCCTACCTGCAGCAGCTGCCCTGGCCAGCCCCCAGGGCCCCAGCAGAAGGTTTCAAAGTTGGAAAAAACCCAGGGCTTTTTTTATTTCTGGGCAGTTTCTCTGTCAGTGTGCAGAAGCCTGCCTGGCGTGGGCCAAGCGAGGCGATGATGTTTGGGCCAAGTCTAGAGTCCTTTGGCCACTGGTTGGGCCAGGGGTGTGTATGGGGCTGCATGGAGCGATCCCGATGCTGCCATGATGCCACCCCACAGAGGCTCCCTGTGAGCTGCCTGACCCAGGCCTGCCCACGGCCCTGCAGCCCAGCCCCTCACTGCAGGGCTGTGGGAAGATGCCAGACATGTCTGCAAGCCCATACTCTGGCCTGAGCCCTGGTGAGGTCATGGTGGGCTGTGTCCAGCTGTGTCTAAGGTGTGTCCAGCTGAGTCCAAGGTGCGTCCAACAGTGTCCGAGGTGTGTCTGGCTGTGTCAGAGCTGTGTTTGAGTGTGTCCGAGCCGCTCAGAGCTGTGTCTGAGATGTGTCTGTTTGCACTGTGTCCAGGCTGTGTCTGAGCTGTGCCCAAGTGTGCAAGAGCTGCACGGCAGGAGCCTTGCTCCGTGTGCTCGCTACCAGCTGGCTCTGAGAGCCATCCAGGCCAGCACCATGGCAGGGGCTGCAGGGCATGAACTTCAGAGCAGAGACTTGGGCAGCCATCATTCCCTGTTCTGAGGGGCAATGAGGAGACCCAACATCCCCGCAGCCTTGGCCCCCGGCCTTGGATCTGTGTTGCAAATCGGTCACGCCACACTTGCAGCAGGGGTTTGGAAATTGTGAAGCTGCGTGTTGAATGTGCCACTCAAAGCACTGCAACACCAATGCTGGATGCATTTCCGAGGTCCTGGACAAAGCTTTAGCCTTGGGCAAGACCTTGGATGAGTTTCTTGGCCAAGCTCTCAAATCAAGGGTTTGTTTGGCTTATTTATATTAAAAGAAAAAAAAGGTTTAAAAAAGGAGAGTGCCATTGTTGGCTCAGCCAGTCCTTTTAAATTATGATGCCACACAGCAATCTGGCAGGGTAGGGGGGAAGAAAAAGCAGCATCTGCAACAGCATGAACAGTGTAAAAGGAGCAGAAGTCTCACAGAAAGGGCTCCCTGGGAAAAAGGAAACAGTTGCATGGGAAGGGCGTTCAGTCACAGATGTTTGGTTGATGTGCCAAATCCAGGCAGGCTTTGTTTGGAGCATGTCTGAAAGACCAATGCTGAGAAGAGCATGTTCATTGAGGTGCTTCCACTGTCCAGTGCTGCAGCCTTTTTCCCTGGCAGCAGGAGGGTCCCACGGGTCTGATCACACCCTGCAGTGGACTAAGGGCTTTGGGAGCTTGGGAGCTGCCCTGTGGCCTCCTTGTCCAGGCACGGTTGAGGAGGCAGCAGGTCACTGCTGTGATGTGCTGTCTGTGCCCATGCTGGGTATGGCACAAACCTCCCAGCCACGGTTGTCTCCCCAAAACCACTCAGAGTCCATGTGGGTCCAGCCTTGCTCAAGGACCCCGGGGTTCCTTACCCTTCCTACCTGTTGTGGCTCCGACATGCAGAGACCTCTAGCACATGAGAGCTGAATTTAAGCTCCCCTGAGTCTTTGTGGTGCAATTCTACATGAAATTGTGTATTTCTCACACAAATGCTGCAATCATGCAACTCAGTTCCCAGACAGCTGATTTTTTAAAATTTAATTTTTGGGGGGCACATCAAAAAGGAAACCAGAGCACAATATTTACCCACTCCAAACCACAAAATTCTAGTGAAGAGGTTCCCAGACACCAATCTGTTGAAAAACCCAACTTTTCTCCAGTCTGAGGGACTGAACTGGCTTACAGAAAGGATTTTCTTCTTCTTGATTGAGGTAGGTGTCCCTAAATGCACAGCACAACTCTTTTGGGATGTTGTGCATGACAAAGGACAAAAATACAGAACTAACAATCCGCCATCTCCACACACCAGCCTTCTGCTGTGAATCTGTCATGGTTTAACCCCAGCTGACAACTAAACACCACACAGCCACAGTCACACACCATCCTCCAAGGGGATGGGGGAAAAAATTTTGATGTAAAAACAGTTTAATAATTGAGACAAAGTAATATGTAATAATACTACTAATAATAATAATTGTAATGAAAAAAAACATAAACCCCAAGTGGAACAAGTGATGCCCAATACAGTTGTTTAGCACCCACTGATCTGTGCCCAGCCTGTCTCCCCACAGCCATCAGCCCCTCACCAGCAGCTCCCCCAGGTTACACACTGGGCAGGATGTTTTATGGTGTGGAATATCCCTCTGGCCAGTTCAGGTCAGCTATCCTGGCTGTGCTCCCCCCCAACTTTTTGTGCAGCTCCTTGCTGGCAGAGCATGAGACACTGCAAAGGTAGGGTAAACACCACATGACTGATGGTTTGGTTGTTGCTATCAATACTATTCTCACCCTAAATTCCAAACCCAACACTGTGCTGGCTGCTGAGAGGAAAGGTAACTCTATCCCAAGCAAAACCAGGACAGTCTCAGAGGCTCCTGCCCATGGAAAGTAGGAAGCGCCTCACTGGGAGCAGAGATCCCTGGGTTTCCCCAGTCTTGGTGCTACCACAGTGGAAGAGGCTTAGGGCAGAGCTCTGGGGACAGATACCTGGGCTTGATCCAGTGCTGCAACTCTGCAGCTCCTGGAGTAGAGCACAGAGACCAATACTGTTGCCTGTGCCCAGATGCCACCACAATGATGTCAAATGAGGTGGCAGTAAAGAAGGTGCAACCAGAAAAGTGTCCGGAGATGAAATCTAGGCTGGACCCAGGCAATGTTCCCCTTCACCTACATCCACCTTCTCCTCTCCTAAGGACAGGATTTAGCAGGATCCTGTGAAGTGGGACCTTGATGGGGCAAGATCAGAGAATGGCAGATCAGTGGGAATTGCCTCTCCTGTGGATTTCATACACAGCTCAGCATTGTGCTTTCTTTCCTGGGCTGCCCCTACTGCTGCCCCTGCACATGCTACCAATGCTCTGCTGCAAGCTACCAATGCTCTGCTTGGTGCACATCAGGCAAGGACAGGCTCTGGATGTGTGGGGAAGATAAGTGTTATCATGAGTATCCAGCTATGTTTGGGGCTTTTAAACTTAATTTAAAAGAGCCAAAGGCACTACTCCAGCACCCTTGGAGGAGCTGGACCCTGCTATATTTTCCATGGCCTTGTACAGAGCAGCTCTGCAGTGCCCTGGCACTCAGTGATGGTCCCTGCCATGGGACCACCAGGCACCAAGCTCCTCCCTGCACTGAGTCTCTGTGCTCCCTGTTGTCCCTGCAGTCCCAGTCGAGGGGTGGGGTGATGAAGGAGGCTCTGTTGTGGCGTCCACCTCCATGACCTGCCAGTCCTCTCCTTGGTGGCCAGAGGATCCACATGAGGAGAAGCCAGCAGGATGCAGGACCCTCCCAGTTCCCAGCACCAAGACCCAAGGTGATGGCGTTCGCCTCTCCAGTCTCCCTGCTGCCCCCCGTATTTCTTCCCTGTCAGGGGCACAGCTTCAGCCATGAGTCCATCCCCACCCAGAGCCACGGGTGCAGCCTCTCCCCAGCACACGAGGCCAGGGAGAAAGCAAAGATTGGGGCTTCACTCTCAGCATCAGCAAAAGTCACCTGCTTGTCTGTGAAGTCCAGGCAGACCTGGATGGCCCTGGGGAGGCAGGTAAGGTGCAGTGGGGTCCAGTCAGGATCACTGAAAGCATGGTACTGTCCAAACCACTGCCCCACGGCCCAGATCCCCTCCTGGGGTGTAAAATTTAAGACCCCCTTCCTCCTGACAGACTCCTGGGCCACTCCCACAGCCCACCAGTCCCCTCCCTCGGCCACCTCCACCTCCCAGCAGTGTCTCCCTGCAGCAAAGCCCTGGCTGCCCAGCACACACGGCTCCGTGTCAAACCGCTCGGGGTTGTTGGGCAGCAAGGTCCACTCGTCCCCCCGTCCCACCCCTCGCTGGTCACTGGCCAGAATGAGGAAAGGGTTGGCGGTGTCTGGGTCCAGAGTCACGTCAGCTGGGGACAGAGGAGGAGAAGCTGCTCAGAACAGGCAGCCCTGGGGCTGCATCCACCCCAGCAAGAGAAGGGACAGGGTGAGTTCCTTTTCCCTGCAGTGGGAAACCCCCCCCTAGCTGGACTATCCCTGGGTCCCTGCTGCCCCAATCCTGTCCCCACCCCAGGGGCCTGCACACATCCTGGACAAGGGGACCTCAGTTTTCTGGAGGAGGAGGCGGCACCTGAGTGGGTGGGTGCACATCTGCAGTGCAGCCTCCTGGACCTGAGCCTGGGTGTCTCTGGTGCTGTGAGAGGAGAACAGGCAGGTCAGGGCACAAACCAGTGCTGATTGCAGTAGAGGTTACTCCAAGACCCATAACCCATGGCCCCAAATTCATATCTCTTTCTGTGAGCAGTGGAGGGGGCCAAGGACGTCAGCTCAGGAGCCTTTGGTGCTGGAGCTGGGTCTACAGATGAGCACCAAGAGTTCAGCTGGGAGTGTTGCAGCCACCAAGTCCCAACCCATGAAAAGCTTAGTCTGGGGACAAGCCCCAGTGCTTTGACCTTCAATAGTGGTCCCACGGCAGAAGCAGGAGGCATTTTCTCCTCAACAGAGGACAGTTCACCCTCCTCTTCCCTTCTGAAAACTCACCTCTTCTGTTAATCTCCTCCACCTCATCAATCATGGTCTCACTTTCTACTGTCTCCATCCTGGATGCCAGCATATCTACAGTCAATCAACAGGAGGGGAGACAGGATTCATAGCTGAAAGTGGGAATTACAAGACTCAAGGACTGCCTGAAGATGATAAAGCAGAGAAGTAGTAATGGAAAAGTCACAGCATTCAGCACTTTTTAGACAGCTAGTACTCACCTGCTCAGCCTGCAGGTTGGCTCCAGGAAAGCAGGTTTGAGATGGGTTGGAAGGTCTTCAGTCTGCTTCCCACTCCTCTGATCCCCTCATCCACTCATGGCTGGACTGAGCTTGCCCAGCACTTCCAGCTTGTTTGAGTGAGCAGGGCACAGTCCAGAGTAGCTGGATGGCCTGGAGAGCAGAGCTGGGAGTCTGTCAAGCTTCTCCCTCCTCTCCTCTGGGCAATGACCTCCCATGCCCTGAAGCTGCCAGCCCACGTGGGACCTCATCCAACACTTGAATTTGGCAATTCCTCCTGTTCCTGCAGTGCCCAGTCCTGTTCACATCACAGGGTCTGCTGCATCTCCCCTCCCTTGGCCCAGCTGCAGGTGGGTGATAAGAGCCCCTAAGGGCTGGAGGAGTCTTTATCTTCCTGTGCAGGATGCTCAGAGCCCTCCTGAGCCATGGCCCCACAGGCACCTCCAGCCCCTTGGGATGGCATCTGGGGACACCAGCCGCAGAGCAGTGGCCAGGCTCTGGGCATCCAGGCTGCATTCTGGGAAAAGGGGAGGTCTGGTTCCTACCCTGGCTGTTCGCCCAGTTCTGTCCTGCTGCATGGGTTCATGGTAGAGGTGTTTGCAGGGCATGTGCCACCTCGATTGCTCAGCTGGCAACATGGGAACAGCACGTGCTGGGCTTTGCATCCCACCTCTCTGTTCTCCAGGCAGCTCTTCCTGTGTCGAGGGATGATGGCCCTATTCCCAGTCACAGGGAACACAAGGCATTCCACTCTGCTTTGTCCCATCACTCTGGAAGGCACCAGCTGAGCACAAATAAAGCAGGATGCAAAGGGCAGCTGCTGCCAGGTGGCTTTGCAGACACCCGTGTGAACCCTCTGCCTGCATGAACCCCTGCCTGCAGCTTGGCTGCCTTGGCCAAGCTCACTGACCAGTTCCACTTTACCCATGACCAGTTTGCTTTGCACCCTTTTGGCCTGACACCTTGTCCTCCCCAAATCCTTTCACTCCACATGGCTTTAGTGCTCACCTCCTTCCCTTGGCACACGCGGTTGTCTGGGACATGCAGCTTTGATCCCCAGATTTGCACACCTATGCAGGCTGGATTTCCCTGGAGCGATGCCCATGAAAATGTGATCCCATCGTTAAATTATGAGGTTCGATTATTACACTTCTTTCTGCTGTCATTTGTTGTTGTTGGGGGTTAGGATTTTTACTTTTGTTTCTTTCTCTCAGGGAATTTTCTCCCATTTGATGCTAATAGACAATAGCGACCGATTAGAGACAGGATATGGCCAAGGAGAGGGGGAGCAGTGGGGCTGGCTGCACTATGGCAGCGGAAGGGCATTCTCTTGGGAAGGGTGGAGATACCGGGAGATCTGGGCTGGCAGGAGGGGCTCTGGCTCTCTCTCGCTCTGGAGATCAGAGGGGAGACAGGCTGCGCTCACTGCGGGGAGAATTCGCCACCCCTGCGGGATGGGTCTCCTGCTGCCTTCTCCTACTGCGAGTGAAACTCAGCTCAAGAGAGCGGCCCCTGAACTGGGACCTTATTAACACCGGCCTCCGCAAACAAAGGACCCTCACCATCTACTCGGGTGCCTCAGGGGAAACCCCGGGATCCCCGAGCCCCCTCCCCGTCCGATGGAGCCTTTCCTGGCGGCGTTCGGGAGCCGAGCGGCCACTGCCCAGCCCCGCCGCTTATCTGCCACTGCTCCGGGTTTTTCACTGCCCTGTAACTCAGCCCCCCTGCCTGCCGGGACACCCCTCGCCTACTGCTACAGCTGCGGAGTTCTGTTACATTTCGTTTGCTACTCCGGAGTCTGCTCGTCCCTGCGGTTCCAGCCACCGCTGCGAGGTTCCTGCTGCCGCCCGTGTCCGCCATCCAGCCCGCCCGCCATGGCCGTGTGGAGAGCCGGCCGAGCTCGCGCCACAGCGCCCCCTGCAGCCGCGGGGGAATCATCGCACCTGCCCCACCCGGCCGGGAGCCACCGGCGCCCCTGCCGGCTGTGCCCGGAACTGCACCAAAGGGGAAAGTGCCTGCGGCCGGGGGAGGCTGGGGCTGGGTCCGCGCTTCGGGCTGGCGCTGGATTTGTGGTTCTGTTTGTTGCTGCTGCTGTTGTTTATTCGCCTTATTATACATTTATATATATATACTGGTAAAGAACTGTTATTCCTTTTCCCATTTCTTTGCCTGAAAGCCCCTTGATTCCAAGGTTATAATAATTTGGCCATTCCAAGGGAGGTTCCCACCTTCCTTGGCAGACACCTGTCTTTCAAATCAGGACAGTTGTCCAGGTCTGTGTCTCTGTACTCTTTATTTTTTGCTTCCCTCTTTTCCTTGTCACCCCTTTTGGCCAGGTCACTCACTGATCAAGTCCCTTTGCCCCAGCAGCAGGTGCCCTCGTGCCTGGCTGGGCTGGGAGGGTGCTGCACCTGGCTGGGCTGAGATCCACAGGCATTGCCTTTGCCTCCCTCAGGGCAGCAGATTTCCCCAAACAAACCATCCTCGATGGCCCCACCTTTCAGCTGAGAATTGCTTTCAAGCAATTTTTAAGCTACTGTTGGTCATTGCTGCCACCCTGACACTGCCTCTGGGTGTGAATCCCAGCTCCATCACCTCCCTCCTTCCCACTGCCTCTGTGCTCATGCCAGGGATGTGCAAACTGCTGCCAGTCCAGGCGGCACTGTGGGAGGAGGCTGTCACATGCAGCCCTGGAGTGTCCCTGCAGCAGGGGTGTGTCTGTTCATGCTGCCAGAAGGGCATGTCCAGAGTAAAAGCATTACCAAAATCCCCCAAATTACTCAGCAATTTTTATTTTGGAGTGGAGATAGCATAGGAGGAAATGGGTGGCAAGCTGGGACAGGGTGACATTTTTGTTTCCTTTTCAGGCAGGGAAAGACTTAGCTGGGACCAGGGGAACTCCCCGAGGTGCTGGATGATGGATGAGGAGCTCCTCCTCCAGCTCAGAGTGCAAGAGAGAGCTCAGGGTCTCCAGCTATGTAGCATTTTTCGGGAATCTGCAGATGGAAATCACCCTCTGGCATCTGCCAGAACTGCCCGTGGTTTCCACCTGTCTTGTTTTGAACACACAGGTGTCTGCTAAGGAAGGCAGGAGCCTCCCCTGAAACGGAAAATGTAAACCCCTTCCTTCCAAATTGTTATAATTTTGAAATTAAAAGGCTCTCAGGCAAAGATATGGGAATAGGAATAACAGTTCTTTACTAGGAAAACTAAAGAAAAAAAATACAAATACAATAGTATAAACAAAAAATAAACAAAACCTGCCAGAGTCAGAATAGGAGCTGATCCCCTGTGGGTCAGGGTGTTGCACAGTCCCATTCCATGGTGGCTGCTCCTCCTGCAGTGCCAGGGGTGGCTCTGCTGGAGCAGGGATCCTGGAGAAGGGGGGAGTTTTCCTCTGAAGCTTCAGGGGTGCTGTAGCTGGGCCTGGTCTTGCTCTGGGAATGCAGTGGAGCAGAAAGCTGCTCCTCTGGGAATGCAGTGGGCAAAGGCTGCTGTGGTGTTCCCAGGGCCAGATTGTATCCAGGTAGGAATGCTTGGCTCCTCCCCTGGGCAGAGCATCTCCCAGTGGGATGATGGAATTTTATCAGCCATGCAGGGACACTCAGTGGCCATGAACAGAAGAGATCTCCTGAAGGGAGGATTGGCTGTGGGAGAGATAAAGAAAACTGCCCCATGAACAGAGGATAACTGCCCCAGCTCTGACAGATGACAAATAGAATACACAGCCTAGGACACCACCTCTTGTTAGCAAAGTGGAACCAAGTCAGTGGGCAAAAAAAAAGGGGGGGGGGGGGGGAGAGCAGAGCAGGGTCAGGTTCTGTTCTGGCTGGGCCTTGGATTAGTGTTTTGGTTATTTTGCTTCACCTGGTCCAAGGCCACTTCCTGCTCTCTTTGACGTGCATGGAATGAGTCCTGGTTTGGTCAGAGCTTCTCTTCCTCGTTCTACACCTGTTTGTCTCTTTCTTAATGCTGAATAAAAAAAGCCAGAGCAGGCTGGGGAAATCCCCACAACCTTTTTATACCAGTTTGGTACTTTGTGTATCAAACACTAACCTATGTCAGGCTGAAGATGCAAAATCAATTTCAACCTTTGGCATCTGAGGTTCTTCACTAGGCTTTACAAAAAGGGGCTGAATTCAGCAATTAATCCCTTTAAAAGTGAATTCTGCCTTTCTTTTTTCTTATCTTCCCTTGGTTTTCCTCCCTTTTGCCCTTTTTCTCTCCTTCCTCATCTCCAGGTGGTGCTCCTATTCCCAGCTCCTCTACTCTCTGCTGGCTTTTGTCATTTACAGTTTCCAAGTTCATGAGCAGCACTAGATAAGAATCCCCTGGATCCTGCTGATCCCTGTGGCACAGTTTCCAGCCCAAGTATCTTCCTGGCTGCCATTGCAACAGCTCCCTGTAAACAGCAGAGCTCAGAGCAGGGTCAGACCCTTTCCATAAACCTTCTCCACTTCTGGGAGCACCAGCATCCCTCTGGATCCAGATGCATCCCTCCGGCCATGGCAGCACAGGCATTGGAACAACTCATTGAACCTGGGTGAGGATTAGATGATGCAAAAGAATTGATTATAATTTGCTGCCATTTCCCTCTCAGGTTTTCTTGTTTCCTGCACATTCCCATTTATTGCACTGTGTCCAGGGTATGTTGGACCCTTTGGAAAACCAGATCAATAAAGGAAAAGAGCCAGCAACAACAAATTTAGCCTGGGCTCTTTTATGTTGCTGACCTGAAGCAGCTTCTTCAAGGCAGCCCTGGCAAAGGATGCAGCAGAGCACTTAACTCAAAAGTGATCTTGTCAAAAATATTAATTTTCTTTTGTTTCAACCAGAACCACTTTCTCAGTGAGCTGAGTGGCCAGTTTATTCCAAGCCTTTTTCTTTTAAATTTTCAAAGATGCTCAGAGTACCTGAGACATTTTTACTTTTTTAATAGATGATGGTAAGGGATGAAAAGAGATAAGGATATTTGAATTTTAGTTGTAGCCAAGTTGTCACTTGCTCCAGCCCAACCTCCCAGAAACCTTCCAGCCACTTCCATTATTCCTTGTCCTGATTTTTGCCTGCCCTGAGCTGCATGAGCACCACTTGTGCCCTTGAGAACCAGGGCTTTGAAGAACTCTCCTGGCAGTTCAGGACAGGGAAGCAGAGGGAGGGGTGGTGGCCTGGCCCCTGCCCACTGCCCATGCTGCAGGGCAGGGTGCCTCTCCCAGCTCCCCTCAGTACCTCTTGTGCCTGGCATGGGGATGCTGCCAGCATGATGACCTGGTATCTCAGTTTTGGAGACAAATTTCAGGAGGAAACACCTTGGAATGAGTGTTTTCTCTAGAGGGAAAGGGCTTCAATAACTCCCTTTTCTTCTGCCAATGAGAGAAATGGATACCAGGGGATGAAAGTGAAAAAAAACCATAAAACTGTTAATTAACAAAGCAGGATACCTGCAAAGCACAGGAAAAAAAAAAAAAAAAAAAGAAAATTGAACCTTTCACCCCATCCCCACCTTGCTGAGAGGTAAAGATGGTGGCTGCCCTTATTTGTCTCTGGGAAGGGGGGAGAAAAGAGTTTGTGAAGCAGTCTGGGAACCTGTTGGATTTCTGGCGTGGGTCTTCTCCTCACAGCAGGTGAAATTGGTGGACTTTAATGTCTCTTCTTTTGCTGGTCTTTCTGGAGTTCGGACCAGCCAGAGCTGCCTATGTGGGCTCCAAGGGCCAAAGAAAAAAACTCACCAAAACAGTTCAAGGAAAAAAAATACTCAAAAAGCTGCCAAAAGGATTTGCTGGTGAAAAGTCTCCAGGTCAGGGGAAGAAAAAACACAAAATCAAAACCAAACAAACAAACAAACAAACAAATCCCAAAACCAAACCAACCAACCAACCAACCAACCAAAAAAAAAACCCAA
The DNA here is from genome assembly GCA_013400575.1 of Peucedramus taeniatus. Taxonomy (NCBI): domain Eukaryota; kingdom Metazoa; phylum Chordata; class Aves; order Passeriformes; family Fringillidae; genus Peucedramus; species Peucedramus taeniatus. The sequence goes on from WBNO01030066.1 coordinate 45,233, forward strand.
AAAAACCCAGAAGCTTCTTACCTAAATTGTCAAAAATTAATCCAGCAAAAGCAATGAAGTAACAGTCCATATAGCTGCCGACCATGCCAGAGAGGGAGAGACTGAACAGAGCCCGTGCCTAGGACTCCCAGGCTCTGGCCCTTCCCCCTGGTTAATCTTAAAGATATCGCAGACATTTC
>WBNO01030067.1:0-16327 GCA_013400575.1 Peucedramus taeniatus
ATAAAATAAAATAAAATATACTGATAAAACTGCATGTGCACAAGCAGAAAATACTACATATTGCCATGGAGATGGGCCTTGTCTGGCCACTTCACCTACTCCTCCCCCTACATATTTCTTATGCTGGTGCTACATATCTGTTTCTCTGGGAATTTTTCATCACCCATGTCACCAAACCCATCCACATCTGAAAATCTGGCCTGAAAAATCACTCCTCCTACCTGTGCCCTTGATCTGCTGCTCAGCAGAATAAAAGCTATTAAAGGAAGCCCTGCACCCCTTCCTGCCACATCCAAAAGTTGGGGGACAGGAGGGGAGAGAGGGGACAGAAAAGATTCCAGCCCCCAAAGGTAAAACTCAGGAAAAAATGGGTAATATTTTGGGATATTTTGTTTGTGCTTCCTCCCACCTTGCTCCCAGTCCTGTCATTCCTCCCCAGCTGTTGCCAGTGCTCAGCACTCAAAACACAGGCAAGAATTTGGGGTAGACTGTCAGATGACTGGATTACTCATCTAGATATAAGGGATTAAATCAAACTTTTAAATGTTCCTGGTGGGCGAGAAGGAGTGTAAAAACCTCCTCAAAATTAAAGGGAAAAATAAACAAAAAAACAACCAACCCCCTACAAACCAAAGCAGTCTGATGTCACAACAAATTATTCTCATGGCAGGCCACAAGTAGAAAAAAGCAAATTTAATTTGTGGAGAAATAGCCAAATGACACAATTTTACTTGCTTATGCCTCCCATGGCCCTTGCCTGTCCCTGCTCCTGTGGAACCATTCCCTTTTTCCAGGGACCACCAGAACACACCACTGGTTTCCTCATCAAGCCTGTGCTGTGAATCTGACTCCCTGAGTGGCTCCTGAGAGTCACTGGCAGTTGTCTGCCTCAATAAATCTCTGGGAAAAGGAAAACAAAGATGCATTGTTTGAATGTGCACTGTCACCCTGGGAGTAAATAGGCAGAATTAATGCTTTACTTTAGAAAACGTCTGGTTTCTGTACCCAGAAAAAAAATAAAAACCAAAAAAAAAAACAAAAAACAAAAAAAAACACCAACAAACCTGGAGTGTATCTGTTGCTCAGCTGAAATGTAATAATACAAATTGATTATAAAGAAAGTTGTTTATACAAGCCTCTCTCCACCATTATTCCTTTACTCTCCTCTCTGCTATTATTTATTTTAAATTCTGGTTTAAGTGGATTGCATTTCATCCATAACCAGGATGTGACTACGTGTTGCCACAATGCCAGCTCCTGCTAGGACCTCACTGAAACCAGCAGTTCCCCCACCCTTCTTCCTGATGTACCAGAGACCTCCCAGTGTTTTCCTTTCTAAAATGATTAAGAAGGCATTCTAGTTTTATTACACTGAATTTCTAGAAGGGTATTTCACAACCAGAGTAGTATCAAATCACCTGTGTACTGCACAAACACAAACCTGCTGTGGAATGACATCAATAACACAGGTTGTGTGCTCAAAGATGGGCAAAGGTAGGGTTTAAAGCAGTCTGAGCCTCTGATTAAGGGCAGTAGCATAATTAATAACAGCAGTCTATCCCCACTCTCTGAGAAGAACTTCTGATAAGGTTCAGACCAGGGGAGGGGAAATCAAGTTTGGAACATGACATCCCACCTCCACCCTTGGAATCACTGAGCAGCCTGCCTTGCCCTGCAGTTCACCCCCTCCCTTTCCACCCTCTTTGGCATCACAGCTTTTCACATCTCTGCCCAGTGCCCCTGTTCCCTTTCCACGTGCAGCTGCTCCCTGCTTCCATTGCTTCTGTCAGTTCTGGCTTCAGCACAGTCCCCTTTCCTCTCTCCTCTTCCTGCCCTGCCCTCACCACAGGTGGTTCTCATTTACCCTCTTCTTTCACATCTCCATGCCCAGTGCTCTGATTTTTTTTTTTTCCCAGGTTTTTTTTCCATATTCCTTTGACCCTCATCATCCACATTTCTCCTCTTCCATTTCTGGCAGGTTCAGCCTTTTTGTTGTCTGAAGTTGAGTCACCTTTCCCACTCCTCCTTTCCTAATCCCTTCTTACCCACTGACTTCCAGATCCTATTTCCCTTTCACTATTTCACTTTTCCACCTCCATCCCCTCCTTCCTGGGCTCCTTATCAACATTTTTTTTGCACTTTGACATCAACATCCACATCCAGCAGTCCCTGCCATGGTGCTGGAGCATGTCGAGGAAGCACAGGAGAGAATCTCCCCTTCATTTTATCTTCTGTTTAGCCAAAATCCAGCTGTATAGGAAATTACAGGTGAAATTCCAATCAAAGTCCTGCCTAGTTCTTGGCTTGGGCAAGTCCAGCATGGACTCCATCCCTTCTAGAGTTATACTAATAATCCCTTTAAAATGCTTATAATTAATAAAGGCTTCTCAAAAAACGTGCATCATGAAAGGAGCTTTTGCTGCCAGCACTCAAACTGCCTTAACTTCTCAGAGAAATATCTGCCAGCAGTCCTTCCAGCAAGAACAAAATAATATGATTTTATTCATTCTAGGTTTTGGAAAAAAAAAGCCCAAACAGGTATTTTCCTCATAATTACAGTCAGCCCGAGGCACACATCTCACCTGGAAAGCTGAAGTTCAAATGATTAATGTTGGGCAGAGTTTAAAGCAGCAGGGAACTGCAAGCAGAGAAAATAGAGACACCTTTAAACTGTGCTGCAGCCAGTCTCTCCTTCAATGTTAATTATGTATTTGGCTTTTTGCTTTTAGATCAAGGTTCTGGATGTTGCAAATAAAACACAGGAATTACCAAGAACTGGGTCTGTTGTAAAAGACCACTCAGAAATGTCATGTGCTCTCTCCTGAGTGTGCTGCAGCTTTCCAGAACACATTCTGGTTTGTCTGAAAATAGTATTTTTTACTTAGAGAGCATCTAGGGCTGGTGAACTTTGTGTTTTCTATGCTACATCCTCCCTTGCTCGTCTGAGTGCAAGTTTTTAGTGAACTCTCAAGGCCAAATGGTTTTTAAGTTAGATTTACTGAGACCCTGTCATGCTTGCACAAAAATCAAACAAAGGGAACACCATATTTTTTATAAAAACAGCACAGGGATAAAAAAAATAAAATAAAATATCCTTACATCCAGAGCCTTGTCCCCTCTTATCTCTGACAACACGTGCAAGAGGATGCACCACAGCAGTGGAGGAACAGGCTGGGATTATTGCATCAAGGCTCTATTTATACCAGGGAGTGCAGAAAGAGCTGTCAGGGCAGAGATGTTGTAACATGTCCTTTGCATTAGCAGGGTTTGGAAAACCCTGCTTAAAAAGCTTAAATCCCCTGCCATCACATTTGCCTCTTGGCAAGCCTAACACACCGTGGCTCTTTGCTGTGAGAAAGGCTTGTCAGGCAAAGGGCTCTTGCTGCTGCACTCCTGTATTGCCCTTCCTAAATGCACAACACTTCCCAGGAGCCTCTGGAGCAAAGAAGTGAAACAGAGTTGTGAAAAGTGGAAAAAAAAAAAAACAAACCGCTTTTTTTTTTTTTTCTTTTCTTTTTCTTTTTCTTTTTTTTTTCATTTTGCAGCATCCAGCTCCCTGACTTTATAAGGATTTGGTCTAAGAATGTACAACCTCTTAGATCAAAAACTTCCCTGTTAGATCAAAAACTTAGATCAGAAACTTCCCTGTTTGGGACTGAGCTTTGGTTTTCAAAGAGGGAAATCACTTTCCTGCGAACTCCAAATGTCAACAAATCCATGTGAAATCAGAAATCTCAGTTTTAGGCCAAAATCAAAATCCAAATAAGAGTTTCCCCCAGAGATTATAAGTAATTTACTGTGTATAATGCAACAGGCTGATGTCCAGAAAAGACCAAAGAGGAGTTCACAGGCAGCTCCAGCCTCCTTTGGTGATGTGGAAAATCAGAACAAGCACAAGAAATCAAGGCCAGACAATTAGACAAGGTAAAAGCTACATATAAGAAATAAAAGAGAAGCCATCTCTACCCCAAAACCAGCTTCCAGATCAGTGAAATTTTATGGCTGTCCAGAGTACTCTGGAAAAATAGGTTTATTTGCAATACAAATACGATTATTTGTAAAAGTCTCAAGAAGTTTCCCATATAAAACCTACTTCAATCAGTTTCCCAAACAGAACTGATTTCTGGGCTGCTGATTCAGATCCTGCCTTTCTGTGGAGTCTCAGTGAGAACCCCTCAGAGCAGCTCTCTGAACAGAAACAGATTTTTTTTGTAGCATGGAAAACACAGGGGATTATTTTGTTGCATCTCAATTTACTCTGATTGGAAGCAATATTATTATTAAATATGCAAAACTCCCATGGACTTGAATGTCTTGAATTTTTGAGCACCATAAATCTCCAGGAAGGAAAGCTCTGTCTCCCTCCAGGCAATGTGGCAATTGCAGACAATTTAAAAGTCAGGATCCTTTTCTCAGCCAACTAAAATTATGAGCACTTCTATATCAATTTGAAATCTGGTCTCTATTGACTACCAATGCACAAAGCCACTGAAATTAGAAACATTCTTTTGAATTTATGTTTAACTGTGGGATTGTTTTGCTTATTGAACTTCCCCTACACTTCAGAAATAATACATGAAGGTTGATCAAAACAGCTTGATGCTCAAGAATCAAGCTGAGTTTCCAAGTTGCACAAATAGGAATTCTTCACCTTTTTTTTTTTTTCCTCCCCATTCACTTGCAAATTCAGCAATAAAATTTATAAACAACATTGAAACACGATGAAGAATAAAACCCACAATTTCATTTTCATTTCCAGCTTTGCAGAGCAGAATTGCAGAAATTTATGAAGCTGGCAGTCTTCTATACAGATTTATCTCTATTTGCTTTGCATTCTGAAATAAAATTACCAGAATGGAGCTTTTTCCTTTGCTGTTTGTACCATTGTGAGTCCCTTCATGAGGGAGACTCTGGCATGTGTTGGATGCTCAGAAACCTCTTTCTCCAAACACAGATTTATCCAAATGACTGCAGCCCTGGAGAGGGATCAAAGCACATGGAATCAAGTAGCAAAAAGAACTTCTTGGCATTTAAAATCACTGGTTCAATAAGAACAGCTAATTCAAAACTGCAAGAGGCACCTCCCACCAGCTAAATCCTGGGGTTTTCTTCCATTACAACCAGATTAAAAACTTATTTTAAACGTATTCTAAGAAATTAACTGCAATCACATCACAGCAGAGTATCCTGTTGGGTCACCCTGGTTCAGCCTGTCTTGATTTCAGCATCAAATTCCTTGGGTAAGTGTAATCAACTACAACCATCCTTCCTCCTACCTTTGAAAAAAAGAACACTTAAAAGCAATCTTCATGGAAAACATCTTTGGGGAGGAATCCTGGTAAAGCTTTTAAGTTGACTTTTCATCCTGATTCACTCTGAAATATTTTCCCAGATTGCAGGCTGACTCCCTGCTTCTATTGAATTAAGCATTTCAATTTCAGGGTTCCAGGGGTGGAACGAACCACAGCACAAACAAACTCACAAAGGAGTTTTAAAAGCCTAATTGTAGAAATATTATCTTTTAAACCTCTTTTTTTTTCCTTCTCTTTTAGTGACTCAGAGAAAATTCCACTCTTCTTTATGTAATCTGTGACTCCCATTCAAGTCATGAGCACGAGTACCCAAGAGAACATTAACCAGAACTTTGATGAAAGACATTGTTTGCAGAATTTGTCACAATATTGCATTTTATCTTTCAGCAAAGCCCAAAATAACCTTCAGAATCCTTTGCCATTTTCTCTAAATCGCTTCTCCTGGCAGTACCACATCCATACTACAGGGAAAAAACCACCCCAAACAGACACAGGTGGGAAATACAGCCAGGTTTCCTATGCATTTTAACACATGTATTACCTTAAATCCTAATTTGTCATATCCTAGCTAGAAGTAAAGCATGGGAACATAAAATAGAAACCTATTTCTTCCTTCCTTCAGCCTGACCCTGACTGTGGCTACATTTTCTGGTCTCTCACTCTTGTTTTTCCCCAGCAAGAGGGTACAACATCTCTGCAGGCAGCTCAGTCTGGTTTATACCTGTAAAAAACCCAAATCTGGAGACTTTGAAGGGACATGATAATTACCCAGACATTCAGGACCTTTATAACATATATGCACTTTCATTTATTTTATAAAGCAAAGCAGAAACTCCCATCTGAATGAACACTACACAAGGAGCAGAGTGGGGTTCTTCACCTTCTTTGAAATTAATGAAATTTATTCGTTCATTCCCCAGCTTCTAAAAAGGACTTTTAATCACTGAGTTACAGCCAACACAGAGGAGGGAATAGGGATTAGAACCAGGAATGTGTTTCCAGGAGTGTGTCAGCCATGCAAAGCTGTGGATCCAGAGCATGAGGGGAAATGCTGGCCCTGAATTTTCCTCTGCAGAGCGAGGGAACATCAGCAAAGGTGTGGAAATGAGGGAACCCATCCTGGCTGAGGAAAACCTGGCCTGACAGCTCAGCTTCTTGGAGAAATCAATGGTATCCCCTCCTCCTTCCCAACCCGTTGTTTCTGACTCTTCAGTCAGTTAAGGGGAAACAGCAAAGCACAAAACCAAGTGAACAGAACACAGCAATTCCATGGCGAGGTGAAAATCTCATGGTTATTTTGATTTTTGTGTCACACTTGGGCAGGAGATTCACCAGAGCAAAGTGGTGTGGGCAGAAATGAGTGAAGAGTGCAGAAATGAGAGGGAAATTTCAGGATTCATCACTTCTGGTGAGACCTGGACAAGGCTACCCCAGGGAGCTGCACATTCCCTAAAACTAAACCTCACCAACCTCATTTGCTTTTGGCTACACAGTAAAAAAAAAATCCACTTCCAGGAAAGATAAAGCAAACCTGAATGCCATATTTAGTTAAAAGGACCAAAGGCATCACACAGACCCTGTTCACACCCACAAAGTGCTGCCTCTGTGGGCTCTGATGTGGCATATGGTACAGCTATATTATATGTATTATATATATTACAGCTATTATTACACAGCTCTCAGAAAATAAACAAAATCCAGATATTCTCTCTGCGTATTTCTGCTTAAAGAATGTCACTACCAAATACAGCAAATACAGCTACCAAATGCATCATGTCCTGGGGGAAATATGTCTAAGGACTATGACAACATCACCTTAAAGGGAAAGTGAGTTCTGCTGTGTGCACACAGGCAGAACTTGATGAATTTGTTTAATTGCTCATATCCCAATTGTTTTTGTAGTAACCATCTGCAGCCTGCAATTCCAAGCTACCACAGGAAAAATAAGGAAAAATTAAGAGAAATAAAGAAAAATAGTGAATATCTAAGAGCCAGCTTGGAAATGCATCAAAAGCAGAAATACGCCCTAATAATCCACCTGTCTAAAGTTCAGCAAATTAAAGAACACAGAAGCCAGCATGGCTTTGATGGGATCAAATATTTGTTGGACTACTTGGTGACACCTCTGTGTGTCACCAGCCTGTGCCTGTGCCTGCTGTCCAAAGGGAATGTGAAAAGCAGCTCTCACTGACCCCCCTGCAGTCCTTATTTTTTTTTTTTTTTAACATTTCTTTTTAAATTATTAAAAAAAATATTCCTTGTGAATGGATGAATGTTGATCTTTCTTTTGCCAAGTCTACAAAATAATTTCTGAAGGTTCCCACTGGTTTATCTCTTTCATAGTAGTCATGTTCACACCTAGCACATTTGTGGTGCTAAAACTGAGACCTGGGAATGTCAGAAGTTAAAGAAAGAAGAAGGAATTTGAAAAATAATTCTGTATTTACTGATAATATCACACTAATATGTTTTGTGATGCAACTGGCTACCTACAAACTAGATTTTTTCACTGCTGTGCCTGATACACTCCCACTCAGTGACCCTGGGTCAGCTGCATGCTGAAATTTGTGTCCACAGAAGTTTGAAAGGACAAATTTTATCCTTTAATGTGGCTTGCTTTTAATTTAAAGCAACAGCAGAAGACACTATTGAAACAATTTGACACTACAATTTCCAGTTAGAGCAGCAAACTGAGGATTCCTTTCACTCCTTTTTTTTTCCTTTTTTTTTTTTGGTTGGTTGGGTTTGGGGTTTGTTTCTTGCTTTTTTGTGGGGGTTTCTTTGTTTGTTTTTTGTTTTTGTTTTTGTTTTGTTTTGTTTTGTTTTGTTTTGTTTTGTTTTGTTTTGTTTAAATTGCTGAAAGAAGCTGTGGAACAGGAGGAGGAGCTGCAAAGGCTGAGCTGGTCCTCACATCAACATTCTGAACACCAATGCACTGGAAAAAAAAACCCAAAAAAACCCCAAAAACCTCTGAATTGCTGAGTTTTCCTTGGAGAAAACTCTATATTTGAAGGGGAGGGGTGTTCCAAGCCAGTTTGGGATTGCCCATGACAATTTGGTGCCTCCACAGCTGATGTGAAACAGAGGGAGCAGCCCCAAAAACAGCCCCAGGGACCTGGTGATGCCAGGATGATTTTTTTGCCTTTTATCTTTATACACCTTTATGTATCCTCAGTATTCTTACCATACATACCTGTAATTCTTTAAACCTGATATATTAACACAGTCCTAATATCCTGCTTAACCAGAAGATCAAACATCCCAAAAACCTCACAGTTAAAAACCAAAAAACCTTGCTCTATTTTAAAAAAACCAAGACCCTCTCTAGAACATGTTCTGTAAACTGAGAGTAAACCCATCTAGAAGAGAATACTTTAGAATTAAGGAATTTTCACCATTCATTTAAACCCCTCATTAGAGAATCTTTGTCAGATATGCTAATTTGCAAATGAAATCTGTGATGTACCATGGGTGTGCATTTTGGCATATTCCACCTTGATGAATTATTACACCATAAAAATCCTTATTAAATACTGAAATAGCTGAAATTTTATCCCTTAACCCTGTCTAACTCTTAATTGTAAACCAAAAAAACCCCATCAATTTCCTTTGCTGTGACACTGGCATGGCAAGGATAGAGCATTTCCCTTTTCCAACTAATAATAATAAATAATAATAAAAGTGCTGCTCCACCATGCCAGGGAGTTCCTGACAGGATACCCCAGGCAGGCAGGGTGTACCTGGCTTCCCTCAGCAGCTCAAGGTGTTTTCTCCAGCCTGGGGGGGTAGAAGGCAAGAGTTACAACATGAAAAACTAAATTCTTCCAATTAAAAGTTGCATTGATCTTTGGGGGAAAAAAACAAAACAAAACAAAACAAAACAAAACAAAAACAAAAAAAAAAAAAGCAAACCAACCAAAAAAATCACAACAAACAAACAAGAAAACCAACTGCAACACCAAAAGCAAACAAAAAAAAAAAGAAACAAAGCAAAACAAAAACAAAGAAACAAACTAACAAAAAAAACTCAACCCCCTTCCAAAAAAACCCAAAAAACCCCAAAAGAAAACCAACCAACCAACCAAAAAAAAAAAAACAACACAAAAACAAACAAACAAACAAACAAAAAAAAACCCCACACACAAAAAACCCAAACCAAAACAAAAACCACAACAACAAAAAAAAAAAAGAACCCAACCAATTTCAGGAAATGATAGAAAACAGCAATTCCATAATCAAGCCAAAACTTATTCTGAAGTTTTAACTGGTGTATGTTGGAGACTTGGAATGTTGGCCCTTATTATCACAGAATCTCAGAATAAAAGTTGGAAAAGACATCCAAGATCCTCAAGTCCAACCTTCTCCCATTCACCCCCTTGCCCAATAATCCCCATCATGAGTGCCACACCTTCTTAATTTTGGTTTTCAGCACTTCCAGGGATGGTGACTCCACCACTTTCCCTGGCAGCCCCTTCCCAAGCTTCACCATTTCAGTGGAGAGATTGTCCCTAATTTCCCACTGGAACCCACCCTGGTGCAACCTGGGGCCATTTCCTCTTGTCCTAAACTGACCAAAGGAAAGTTTGGCTCTGCTGGAAGACTGGACATTTAGTTCAGTTGTTTTTCCTTCAAATCTCCCATGAAGAAATGGGAATTCAGGAAAACTAAGTGTTATCAGTGCATTGTCCAAAGCTACAAGTGCACTCCTCTGTCTGTGGTTCATGATGGCAAATGGAGAGTGTCAAATGCTGAAAGGATCCTGCCTCTAAAACATGAATATTTTGGATACAGGGCTGAACTTGCTCCTCCTGGCAGCTTCTCACCATCTCTAACCCCTCCTGGGGAAAAAAGTCTTGACCAACAGATAAAAAATGTCACCACAAGCATTTCTTCTTCCTCATGGTGGCACAGGGGCCATGGAAGGGTGTTTTTGATAGGCATTGACACCATCTATTTATTAATAAAAAGAGTAATTTGTGCAGCTTTTATTTATTATAAAATTTATTTATAAATTTATAAATTTATTTATAAAAATAATGTTCTAGGCACGTGTGTTTAAACTCACTGAATGTTTGAATACTCACAGGTATTTCCATCACCCTGAAATTCACAGAATTAATCTCAGATGGCAGGGTGTGCAAACAGACTTGTTTAGAAGTGATGTGTTTAATTTCTGTTTAAGTGGTTAAAAAGAGATTAAACCCTTTTGCTACATGAAGATCCCAGGTGCTAGATTTCAACTTAGCTTCAAAACTATGAAAATTTTCCTCTGCCTTAATCATAGCATGGAAAATATCCCATGAAAACAGCCCAATAACCAAATGCTGTGGCTGATTTTGAAGTATTTCCTCTGGACAAATGATCACAAAAGCTTAATTTGACGTGCAGCACTAAATTCAAGGTTTGCCTCTGTGAAAATCATTTTAATCTAGATAATTTGCTGTAGTGCTTCAGTGTCAGAGATATGCCTTCCCTGACCGGGTAAGCTGTGACCATTAGAAAAGCAAATCTAAAATAAATAACAAATCTTAATAATACCAAATCTGTAGGAAAAAAATGCTGTAACAGAGGTACCTGCAAGGGTTTTTTACACAGTCAAAAATTAGAGGGAAGGAAAGCTGGAGTAGTCAAACCCTTATTCTGACACTGTATAAATCCATGTTAATTTCCAACTTGAAGCTCCAAGTTCTTTTAGTCCTCTGTCTTCAATAATAGCAGAAAAGGAAAAATTGCAGGGAGCAGCACTGAGATCAATCAGAATTTGGCAAGGCTAGTAACTAAACACTGCAATTTTTGAAACTGGAAGAAAGCAGCACAAGAAAACAGGAAGCTGACAGGACAGACATCCATGTTACCATGTCTGATGTGGAATAATCATCTTTTTGAGAACATGAGAGGGCATCAAATGAACCTAGCTGCCTCTCAGGTTCAAGAAATTCTTATCAAACATGCAGACAAACTGTGGAACCACAAGATACATCATAAGCTGGAAGTGTTTATGGACACAAGAAAACAATATGTTCCTGGAATTAAAAAAAAAAATAAAATTCAAATATATAGAAAACTGGCACCACACTTGCTTCAGGAACTGTCTGAAGTGCAGGTGGCTGGAAGAGTGTTCTGGAGCAGAACACCGTGCATTTTTCAGTGTTCTTTCTCTAAAATCCTGTGATGTGAGATTACCAAATGTCCCTGGCCTGTGCCCAGCACTAATCCAAGTGGATTGTATTAACTTGACCTCTTTGGGTGAAATGCTTGTTAACTACAGTGGATTTGTGCTCCATTCTTCCCTGTTAGGAAAAGAAACCATGTCAAAACTCCCTCGATGCCAGGATTGTCTCATGCACATTATTCTGTTTTTACTGAGCAAATGAAGACATCAGACTTCCTCTTTTGGATATCCCCTGAAGTTCTTTTGAGAACTAGAGCAGAATTAGACACTTTTCTGTTCCTCTGGCCCCACCAACAATGCAATCCCTGAGCTTATTACAATAAATACAGCTCCTGTGAACACAATTTTACCTGTTCTGCACCAGTTCCACCCACATTTCATATCTGAGGCAGGTCTTTTAATTAATCTTCTACAAAGAAGGGTTTGGTGTCAAAATCCCCTCTCTCTCTTTTTTGCATCTGAGCCCAACTTTTGAACTTCTACTGAAAACTATAAAGTTTTCATCCCACAAACTCCCTAGCAGTCTGACCCTGAAGTATTCAAAAAAGGAACCTTTTTTCACATTTGTTGTTTATTTGAATTTGCTCAGACTCTTGGTGATGTTCAGCTGCATCACTGCTCCTTGACAGATTTGTTTCCCAGCTTCCTCTCCCCAGACCCATGTCTAAATTTGTCCTTTTCTGCAAAGCTATGTTGATCCAGGAATCTGCAATTTCTTCAAAGTGGTGTGCATTTACACAAGTCTATTAAAAGGCACAGAAAGAAAAACAATTCCAGATGCAGATGGTCCCTGATAATTCCTTAATGAAGAATGTGACTATTTTAAGATCTAAGCTTAGTGCCATTTCCATAGCAGACCACCTACATTTTTTTAAGTGCATATCAGGGGAGAGTAGAACAAATCTGAGTCACTAACAGAGATCAGCACACCTGCACAACCTTGGGCCAGAGAAACAGACAGGGCCAAGGACTTTAATACACACTGATATCTCCTCTTGAAATCCCTAACCTGAGCATTCAGAAAAAGCATTTTTCCCCACCCCTCCTAATTTGCTGCTACCTGCACTTTCCAGAAGTTGGGGTTTTACTTCTGTTGACTCTGAACTCCATTAGAGAAAAAGGAAATAAAGCAAAGGCCTTAAAAAATAGATAAATAGCAGGATACAGATTTGAAGGAATACAGTTTACTATTTTGTGGACAATAGCTGTGTCCTTACAGGCTGCATTAAAAAAATAAAAAAAAACACCTGCAGCCAACACCTCCAACCTTCCCTCCCAATCTTAGCAGGGAAAAGGAACTTCCCATGACAGAGTAACAACAGAACCATCCAAATATTTGCAGCCAAGCAATGAAGACCCTGCCTGGGCTGCACAGTCCACGTTCTGCCATGTAAAGGATGCCAAGACAGTGCCAAAAAATGCCAAGGGATGTTCAGGACCAAACTGGATGGGACTTTGAGCAGCCTGGCCTAGAGGGTGACATCCCTGCCCGTGGCAGGGAGCTGGAACAATTTAAGGTCCCTTCCAACCCAAACCCCTCTGTGATTCTGTCACTCTGTGAGTGGTGGCAACCTGACCAAAAGTGCCCTACACATCTTCTTGGGGACAAAGGTGTGAGCAGCACACCTGGAGAAGGGCAGGGAAAATCATGGAAAACCGAGGTGCACAGGGCCAGGCTCTCCCCCACCTCTGTCCACTCATCAGCTCACTGCCAGAACCCCTCAGGAAAGACACCTCCTGGCACCCCCAAAAACCTGCTTTCCTCACAGCCTCAGAAATCCCCAGCAGATCGTCCCTACAGCCCCTTTCTGCCTTCATCAGCTCCAAAGGATGGCTGCAGGCTGTGGAGTGGTTTAATGACACACAGCTCAATAGGAAACCTCTCCCTGTTCCAGGGGCTGCCCCATGGCTGCAGGCAATCACTGCCATCTCCTAAAGGGGCAGCTTAGAACGTTTGCAGTTATTTTATTTAGCCTCTCTCGCAGCCACACATTTATTGACTTTACTTTCAAAGGCAGGCCCTGCAGCCGGGCCTACAAATGAGCCCTCAGACCCTGAGGTCTGCTTAAATATGAATTATCATTCCTTTTAATTTAAATGCATCTCTCCACATCCAGTTTCTGACACTTTCCTTGTTGCAGTCAGTGCTGCCAGTACCCTCTGAAGAGCAGGTGAAGAGAGGAAGGTGTGTATCAGTGTTTTAGGCTGACAGACCATTTTGTCTCATTGTCACCACTGAGTCGCTGTTCCCTCCATCACAGTGACTTCTTAGCTAATTCCTTGGATCTCTCACATGTGCTGTGTCCCCTTGCCCACAGGAGGAATCTATAGCCAAAATTATAAGGGCAATAAGTTAAGACTTCTCAAATTCCTTCCCTGTATAGGAGACAAAACTATTTTTTGCCCTATTCACTGAATGCAACATAAGTCACTTATTTGTCTTAATTTTTTCCCCTTGAAGGGTTTTTTTATAGTTTGGTGTTGTAGCATGTCCAAGTTCACAAGAAGAAGGATTCACACCTGGAGATAGGTGTGAAGAATGATTCCTTCCTAACTCCTCATTGCTGCTGCATTTTTTTAATAAACTGCACAGCACTATCAACCTGCAAGCACAACAGGTAAAATTTATGTGTGCACTATGACATGTCAGAGCACATTTAGCCCCCAGCTCTTTCACACTTCTCCATTAGCTCATTAAGCATCATCTGTAGTGGCACTGAATCATTTTCTAGAGATTAAAAGTTGTGTCCAACCATCATAACACTTTTCTAGGGATTTCAGTGCTCTCAAGCCATGCTCTGTCAAATAAATTTAGTAGATGCCAGATTAAAAATACACTTCAGCATGTTTAACCACATTATTAGTACAGGACCTAGAATTTGAATCTAGTGTTCTTGCAGTCATGACAGATTTACTGTAGTTTTCATGTAATAAACTAGGTGGGTATGAAAACATCTGTATAGCTGCTAGAGCTATACTGCATTAACTGTGCCTTTACCATGGCTTTATAATCCTAAAAAATATGAGTTTGGGCCAGTGTTTTATTGAGTGGCCTTGCTCAAACGTGCTCTTCATGGCAAAAGAGTATTTTTTTTCCTGTTCTAGCTCCTGGAACTGTAACATGAACAGGAAATACAAGGTTCATGTACAACCACACAGGGAAACCTGCCAGGGGTTTGTGCTCCCTCTCCAGAGCCCAGTCCAGGGAAAGGTGAATCTGCTGATCCTACACGTGTTGAGGGAAATCAAGTGATGCTAAAAGAGTGGGCTCTGCTTCCAAGGCTGGGAGCCTGGACCTGGATGGTTTTCAGGTCTCTCTCTGGGTAGAGATGGTTGCATCATCCTGAAGAAACCCTGCAGCAGAGCTGGGATTGGAGAGCTCCCATCAGCCAAAACAGCACCAGAAATGTACAAACCCGGGGAAAACATTTTAACTATTGGAAACAGATGTTCCCATTCACCCTTCAGGCCTGTGCCACCTGTATCTCAAGGTGAGGGAGTGCTCCTGGATGCATAGATTTCCATGGATCCATAAATAATACATGTAAATGTGTCCATGTATTTACAAGGATATTTTCTTTTCATTTACAGCTATATCTCCTTTCCAACCTGAAAAACTTATCCAGGCCTCCCTCCAATTTTCTGTATGAGGACATGCACTTATGTGACTATAAAATTATGCATTGAATTATATATTAATTACATTTGGATGAATACCTAAATATCTGTATTTATCATGAATACATGACTGGTGCTCCAGCCATGCTGTATTGCACAGGCAAGCAAGAAGTGAATTGCCAGTGATGAGCAAGAGAAAAGTGGAAATGCATGCCTGTAGCTAAAATCAGCTTTAATCTTATGTATCCCATGGCTTGGCTGGTGCAGCACACTCAGAGTGGAGTTGCCAATCCCACTAAGGATTATTTTGTGACTTTTGGGCATAAAATGTCATGGAAAACCCCTTCCTGCCCATCAGCAAGAGGTGGTTGCAAAGATGAGACAAAGGAAAGTATTTTAGCCAACCAGGGAAAAGTTTGTGTCTTTAATGTTGGGACAGAACTGAAACTGGGGTGAGAAAAAGGATCTAGTAATGAAACTTCCTCCAAAGATTTTGAAAATCAAGGCTCAGGTTCCTGTTCTGTCCCAGAGCACATCCCTTGGTCCAGATCAACAGTCAACATTTGGATCCATTTCTCTGGATTTCAGGGCCCATATTTATACATTTATTTTATTACCAGCAAAAGAATAGGAGTGAAAGGAGGAGGGTTAAAACCAGAAGGGATGTCTGCAGCAAGTCTGGCCCTAAAATTGGTGTTCATGAACAACAAATACAGAATTGACTCCTTGTATAAAAATACTCTTCATTTTTTCTTACTCTCAGCAGATATTTAAGTAAAAATACAATTAGATACAGAGGAACAGGAAGAGAAAGAGAAAGACAAAGACAAAGAGAAAGAGAAATAAAGAAAGAGAAAGAAAGAGAAATATTAAGAAGACAAAAGTAATATAAAGAAAAAGATAAGATGCTAAAGGTAAAGGTAAAGATAAAATTACTTGTCTAATATGTGTTACCTTTAAATAAGTGTTATTTTGTTGGATTCTAAAAACAATGTTTTACTCAATACACTTCTAAAAGACACCTGTGGTGCTGGGTACCATTAAGGGTGTGTGAATGATGTACACTGACTTTTCCTTCCTTATGTCTGCCACTCAGAATTTCCCTCCCAAAACCTTTCTGAGAGATGGGACCCAACTAACCTGGTCACTGCTGCCTTAGCACTGCCTGAAAAGAATCCTTTATCATTCAAGGACCTTCATTTATTCTATATTTATATATTTTTTT
>WBNO01030068.1:3435-23259 GCA_013400575.1 Peucedramus taeniatus
CACATGTGTAACAAACTCTTCATTGAATGGAGTATCAATGTTTACCCATCTACTTTATTAGAACCTTGCTGTAGAGCATCAGACCTTCTGCAGAAAGTTAAATAGTGAATGGTGAAGATACTTCTTGAAGCTGATTGTCTTCAAGCATCTGTAAAATTTATTTTACAGCTGGAGTTGAGACTCAGAACTGTCTTGCCAAGGAGCTTTTCCTACGGATCAGTACAGTGTAAACTTTTCAAATCTTTAGGGAATAGTAAAGCAGAAGTAAGCAAAGACGTGATAAGGTTGTTATGTAAAGTACATGTATCCTAAGTGCAATAAAATCATGTGCAAGAATAAGATTTTTAAGGTTTCAGCCAGTTCAGCCAGATATTTTGTGTTTCACTGTAAATTAGGTACTTTAAAATAAAATAAAAACCAAAAAAGCACCACCACTAATGGTTTGAAAAAATAATAGTTTTGGAGAGTCCTCACTGTAGTAATAAGCTGTGCTTTCTTTGGGTTACTCTGGTTTTAATTTCTATTGAAATTCTCTCATTTGCAGGTCTAAATCACCTTCTTGATGAAAACCGAATTCAAGACCTGTCTCTTCTGTATCAGTTATTCAGTCGTGTGAGAGGTGGAGTACAGGTTCTCTTGCAGCACTGGATTGAATACATAAAGGTACTGTTCCTAGAACTCTGGAACAGATACCACTGTTGTATCAGTGGGGTTTATACACAGATACTTGAGTCATCTCTGTAAACTATTACATTTTTCTAAAAATTGAAGATATTTGCTTATAAACATGTATTTAATAGACAGTTTTTGAAAGATCCAGGAAGGGTTCAGTAACTTTTCTAGCCCTATTGAAGAAAACAGTGAACATTCAGTTGAATTATTGAATTCCAAGTAAATTTGGATTTTATAATCTTGCTTATAGTTAGTTTGTGGGACAACTATATTTCTTCAGTAGTTATATGGGTAATGGCAGGATGTTTGTATTCTTCCTAATAAAATTTCCTGTGAGAATGAGTGGTAGTTCAAGTTACCAACCAGTTGAGGTTCAAAAAGCACTTGAATATCAGTTAGGATAACTCATTTTATTTCTCAGTGAAAATGTCACAGAAAATATGGTTGTTGTGAAGGAAGGCTTTGGAATGGCATAAGAGTACTATTAAATAAAGCTTAATTTAGTGGGAGCATTACCTATGTAAAACCTGAGGATATAGATGATTAAAAAGTGTGTGTTAATTTTGTCATGCAAAACTTAATTTCTTTAGACAGAAGTTCTGAATCAGTTCACTTTTTCATCAGTTGGTTTTGAATCAATATGCAAGGCCTAGGGATGATTATATAGTAAATACTTCATAATACAGTAATACATAATAAAGTAATACTTTTGTTGTTACTGGAACTAATATGAGTACCAGAAACAACACATTACAAAGGTAACTTAAGATTTTACAAGTCTTGTCATTTAAATTATTCAGGCTAATTGAAAGATATGTTTTATTTTGCAGGCATTTGGTAGCACCATAGTAATTAATCCTGAAAAAGACAAAACAATGGTCCAAGAACTTCTTGATTTTAAGGACAAAGTTGACCATATTATTGATGTTTGCTTTCTCAAGAATGAAAAGTTTGTAAATGCCATGAAAGAAGCCTTTGAAACATTCATTAACAAAAGACCAAATAAGCCAGCTGAACTCATAGGTATTTTTCTTCAATTTCTTTCGTGTGAGAATTTGGGTGCTGAGTTGCTGATGCACTTACAGATGGGATAAGCTGGAATTGTGTGTTAATGCATGCACAGTGTATTAACTGGGGATCTGCTGTGCCACCTGATGCGAGGGAATTGTTTGAGAGGGTAACATCAAACATTAAAAGCAAGCTGGTCATCACTTAACTGGCTAGGCTATAAAAAAGTGCAGAACATCAGAATTTGGGCATTCCAGCAATTGGCTGGTGTCCAGACATGAGAATACTGTTAATAATTAGAATTTTTCAGAAGCTTACATAACTGTGCCACCAGCACATGTGCACAGAGCTGTCAGGGGTTTAATATGTGAAAGGGAAGAGAGCTGAGGATGCACTGAACCTCTTATAGTATGGGGAACAGTCTCTGGTTTGCAAAGAATGTTACTTACAGATTTGTGCATTACATGCCAGGTACTCTGCATTTTGGAATCATTTCCCCACACAGTGAATAATACCTGCTTTGCAGCTTGTGCTGTTAGGCGTGTGGATTGATACTTTCTGCCTGCCTTTTTTTTGTTTTTGTTTTTTTTTTTTTTAATTCCCTAACTCTAATATGCTTACCAGCCCATTTGAAATTAAAACAATCTAGTTTGATTGAAACTGTAAATTAAAACAAAATAATGATCTGCTAGAGAAATTCAGCAGTATAATCAACACATTTAAATAATTGATTAACATATTTTCGTGAGATCTTTTTGCTTCTATTACAGCCATGTCAATCTGAAACAGCAGTGACTTTACTTTGAGATCACAACATAAACCAAGATTTTTTTTCATAGGCAAAATGTTTTTAACATTGTGTATTATCGATAATGAAGTTAAAGATGCAGTTGTTGCTTATCTGAAAAAAATATACTAGGCTATAATGTTTGTATAACTTCATAGCCTCTATGAAAATGTATCAAAGTAGCTGTTATGAGGCTGATAGAAAGTGATTTCAGGATTCTTTCCATTTTCAAGATTTCATAATACTAGATACAGCAGTTTTTGTTTCACTGTAATATTAAGCATGTGCTAAACTTTATTCTTCAACACTCTTTTAGCTAAATATGTAGATTCAAAGCTTCGTGCAGGCAACAAAGAAGCTACTGATGAAGAACTTGAAAAAATGCTGGATAAAATTATGATCATATTTAGATTCATATATGGTAAGTATTGGGGTTGTTTTTGGTGGGGATACAGTTGTTTAACCAGTAGCATAAAGGTACTTTGAAATTATTTTTGCAGTCTGGTTACATTTTCAAGTGTTTGTTCTCTGTGGATGTGTTTTGTTGGTGTTGTGCTGTTTAACTACTTTACCTGTCAAATTGCAAATAACAAAACCTGTGGAAATCTTCATATGAAGGCCCTTTTTGTTTTTCTGAGCTTTGAATTGGGTCTCTTCTAGGTAATGTTTGTTTAAAACCAGCAGTATTTTGTGATCACTTTCAAATCTCATCTCTTACAGGAAAAGATGTCTTTGAGGCCTTTTATAAAAAAGATCTAGCAAAGAGACTATTAGTTGGGAAGAGTGCATCAGTAGATGCTGAAAAATCTATGCTTTCCAAACTCAAACATGGTAAATATCTATCTATCCACCTATCTATCTATCATTTGTATCCATCAGCTTTCTTTTAAAAGTAGTTGTTTTAACAGGCCTTCACAGAAGTGCTGTTGGTATTTCCCCTTTCCATTAGGGCAAAAGCCTCTGTGCAGCTCCTGAATGACTGGTGGCTTTTGAGAAGTTTCATTTGCTTTTGGTTTTGTAATTATAACAGGAAAAGCCGAAACTCAGGAACTTAAAGGTGAACAGTATATCTTGACCTGTGGGATAAAGTTGAAGTTCCCTGCTGAGTAAATCAGTGATGTGCTCAGAGAACTTAAAGATGACTTCCAATTGTTATTCACTGCCAGCTAGTCATTCTCTAGTCTGGTCTTCCTTGTTTCTTTGGATGAAGCCTTTGGGTGGTAAGGGTAAGATTTTTAGAGCTTGATCTTGTTCTGCCATCAGGAGACAGCTTGTGTGGCAGCTGATAGGGATTAGAATTGTCATCTGAGTGACCAGTGGCCACCACAGTCAAAAGATGGACAGTCAGGTCCATGTGGAAAAACAACAGGGTTGCAAAATAGCTACCACATTAAAACATTTTCCTGTTTCTTGTTTGTAACCTTATTCTGTACCTTAATTAGAATCCAGGTCTTTATGTAAGAAAATCTGGTGAAAAAGGTCATCTTGCTTAGAAGTGCATTCTGGCACTTAGAATAACTACTCTGAGGTGTTGAAAATAAACAGATTAATTTCTAATATTTATATTCTTTCTTTTATAGAATGTGGAGCTGCTTTCACCAGCAAACTTGAAGGAATGTTTAAAGACATGGAGCTTTCAAAAGACATAATGATACAATTCAAACAGGTACTGAGGGAAAGCCCTGTCTGTCTTGTCTGTGCTTTTGAAAATTTTACTCAATTTATTAAAGATTTTTCCTGAGCAAAAAAACTGAGACAAGCTTCTTCAAACAAATAAACAGAACCTACAGCAATAAGAGAATTGTAAACTTACAAAACATTTTAACAGCAGCTCTAAGACATTTTTAACACCACTGTATTCTGATGCCTGGCTTGGAAGTTTTGTATGTTTAGTTCTGGTGATTTTGTAATGTTTTGATTACAAACAGTTTTTAACATTCTTTCCTCCATTCACACTTAATTAGATAGATCTTCACCTCAGCCTGCTAAAACACTACATTTGCTGTTTTCTTCCTGTATGAAAGTGCCTTTTGAACTTCAGGAAAGTGCTTGTTCTTATCTTAATTTTCTTGTATGTAACTTGCAGTGTATACAGCAAATGCTTCATGGGGTCACTTGTCTTCTCTGCTCGTGCAATGCCTGTTCTAACTTCAGTTCTACCTGAAATATGTAAATAAACACAGCTCTAATGCAATTTTTTTCTCTTTGCAGTATATGCAAAATCAGAATGTCCCTGGCAACATTGAACTAACAGTGAATATTCTGACTATGGGTTACTGGCCAACCTATGTGCCTATGGAGGTCCACCTGCCCCCAGAGGTAATGAACATCATGGGTTTATACAAGTATTGGCCTGTCAGAAATGCATCTTGGAATCCACTGACACTTGGTTTTCAGTATGCATAGAGAAGGAAATGCAGAACTATCTTTTTAAAAAGAAATTTATTTTCGTGCAATTCCCTTTATCATTTTAAGCCTTGATTTAAGTCTTAATTGATTGTGGAGGAGGGAAGGATGCTTTTAAAATAGAAATTGTGTTTTAGTGTTTTGGGATTTTTCTTTCTTTAGATGGTAAAACTGCAGGAGATTTTCAAGACCTTTTATTTAGGAAAACACAGTGGTAGGAAACTTCAATGGCAGTCAACACTAGGACACTGTGTACTAAAAGCAGAATTTAAAGAGGTGAGTCTTGTTTCTATTACTCCTGTTGTGTTGTTGATTCCAAGTCTGGGTTGTACCTTAGGGATATATGGGGAAGCTTTTTTGTGCTGTGATGGAAAACTTAACACTGTTTTTGCAATTACTTTTAACTTCCTGCTATATTTTCCAGATATTGGTTCTTTCTGAACTACTAGAGTTGGTAGTTTCTGAAACAGATGTGTTAATGTCTAAGAACATGCACCCAATTTCTGTATTGGTGGGGAAAGAAAAGCCTGTTGGGGAAAACATCCACTGGCTTTAGCTCCAGATTAAAAATGGCCCTCATTTTTATAGTGGGGAGGAAAAAAAAAAAGGGGTTGTGTTTCTTCAATGGCCTTACTTCATCTGATAGCATCAAGCATCTTCACAGTAAGCTTTTCACTACTGAAATAAAGAAAAATTCTGGATTGTTCAAGAACACAACTGCTTTGAAAGGGTTTCCTGTTATTCCCCTTCAGCACTTCTTCATGGACACAAGATTCTCATGAAATAAGAATGCTTACCACTTCAATTGTTAATGGTAGAACAAATACTATCAAACTTGATTCTTTCAAAGATTCTGTGGTTCCTCATACTGTGTTCCTTAAACTAATTTTTGTGTTAGATTTTGACCTAAAGGTCTTCCAAATTGTAATTTTAAGCACTAAGTGCTTTAAGACTTGTCTGGAGTCATCTGATGCATATCTTGGGTGAGTTTTGTCACTGGATAGAATAGTCCAGCATGGTGGCCTCAAGCTTGTGCTGCATTTCATAGTAAACACAAGTGACCAGTAACTTCCTATTCTTCCATATTCTCAAGTGAATAAAAAAACACCCTGTTAGTGAAATAACTGACATGCAAGAGTGACTTGTTTCTCATGTTGCCCTCATTCCTTTCCCTCCACCCCCCAGAAAAAACAGCCTGGTGATGTGTGTTTATTTCCCTTGTGACAGGGCAAAAAAGAACTTCAGGTCTCCTTGTTCCAGACACTGGTGCTGCTCATGTTTAATGAAGGAGAGGAGTTCAGTTTAGAGGAGATAAAGCAAGCCACTGGGATAGGTTGGTATTGAAAACAACCGAGTACTTCCAAGTGTTCTTACTAAAAAAACCTAAACAACTTGTTTCTGCTTTAGAGGATGGAGAGCTGAGAAGGACACTTCAATCTCTGGCTTGTGGCAAAGCCAGAGTACTGACTAAAAGCCCCAAAGGCAAAGATGTGGAAGATGGTGATAAATTCACATGTAATGATGATTTCAGACATAAGCTCTTCAGGATAAAAATCAACCAAATTCAGATGAAAGAAACGGTATATTTTTTTTAATCTCTGGGGTTTAGATCCTTGGGTTAAGAACTTTGTTGCTTGACTTTTACAAGCTTTTTTCCTCCTGGTTGTCATGTACATACTGATATCTCTGTCAGAGTTACACATGTAATTTGGATGACAGCACATATCTAACAGTGGTGATTTAAATGTGTGCCTCTGTACTAAGACACCAGTGATGCTGGATTTCTCTAAGTAAGGTTAAGAGAAGTTCCAATTCTGAAAAATGGTCTTTTCATCCTTTAAGCTCATTCCATGGAGCTTTACTGACTGTTTGTGAACATGGAAAATTCACTGTGGACTTGTTTCTCTGACAGCCATCCAATGTAAAATCTGAGCAAAGGTTTTAAATCTTTGTACGAGTGTGTTTTTCAATAGACAATCAGTCTTCATAAATATGAAGTAAAGGCTTTATGTCAGATATTTGACAGCAGGTATTTCACTGTCTTACGCTGAGAATTGTCTTGGAGACAGAATTGTTTTGACAGTGCTGGTATTCTCATTAAGACTCTTCAAAATGGGTCCTTCAGGTGGAGGAACAGGCAAGCACTACAGAGAGAGTGTTCCAGGACCGGCAGTACCAGATCGATGCCGCCATTGTGCGGATCATGAAGATGCGCAAGACGCTGAGTCACAACCTGCTCGTGTCAGAGGTCTACAACCAGCTGAAATTCCCAGTCAAGGTGCTGTGCTGATTTTTCTACTTCTAAAACTTTACTAGTTCTTTTTATCTTCCCTGGCCTGCCCTCAGTTGAACAGTGCTTCTGTCTAAAATATGCATCTCTGTAGTATTAGAAAGGAATGTTTAAAGTGCCAGTTGTTACTAAAACGTTATTTCCGAAGGATTTCAGCCCTGAGGTTTTTTAGCAGTAAGGGAGCAGCTGGCTCTCCTTGTATGCTGCTGTTCCACTGTTTGCAGTGGAAAACAAGGCAAAGCATTCTTGGGCAAAGGAGAAAATGCTTCAGATCTCAAAACCAATTCTGCATTATTATCTTAATTGGTTGATACTTTTGAAGTGTGGTGGTTTTTCTGGATGGATTATGCTGGTTAATATATACACGCATATATAGGAATAAAAATAAAATATTGGTGAATGTCTCAAAGCTGAAGAAGCCCACAGTTGCCATATAAAATGACTGGCTTATTGTGTACAAATGGAGATGGGTTTTCAAACAGACAGTGATGCATTGTTGGAATTCAAATATATGGTGCTTTCTATCAATGGAAATGTGAAACAAAAGGTCCTGCTATTTCATTCCACTGTATTACCATGTTGAGTGCCTGCAGGTCTTTAAAAGTATTGCATAAACTGCAGTTGGGCTTTGAAAGATTATAGCAGATTAATATTTAAATAATTTTCCTCACTTATTATCATGAGGCATTTCTACGTGATTCCTCACCCAACAAAATCACAGGGCACCCAAACTATTGCACAACTCATTTGCTACAAGAGGAAATGAAACTTGTACCATCTTTTACTGACTAGAAGTCAGAAATAGAAACACTTTGGTACATGATGCACAAATTGCACTTCTTTAGAGTTCAGTTCAAACAGCAGCAGAAGTCTTTCCTCTCTGTAAAAATCTGTTTAGCTACAGGTCATGAACTAACTTCGTAACTTTCTTTTCTATCAGTTATACATTGCAGACTTTAGAAGCTCTGATACTTTAAAGGATTTTTTTTAAACTGGGATTTCTGTTTCCTCAGCCATCTCAAACAATATAGATATTTGGCTCAAGTGGAAAGAAAGAACCAAGAAGCATTGACTGCAAAGTAATAATGCTGCCATGTGCTTTATTTTACAGCCTGCTGACCTTAAGAAGAGAATAGAATCCTTGATTGACAGGGACTACATGGAAAGAGATAAAGAAAACCCGAATCAGTACAACTATATTGCATAAACATATGTTGGCCTTTGTTTTACTGCACACTTGGTGTCCTACACAGTTGCCAGTGGATAAACTAGCCTCTTGATCCCGTTAATTGACTTTTTATACTACCGATGATTGAATGAAAGCAGTGTAATGGAAAAGTATAGTAGAGTGGACTTCTTTCAGTGGTTAACATGCCCATTTAAAGAGTAATATTTACATTTTAAGAAGAATGCTGTTGAACTCTTTGCATGTTATTTAGTAAGATGTGCAGAAAGCTGAAAGAAAGTACCTGGTCTTTCTGATTCCATTTGTCTCTGGGTCTGAAGAGGAGTCCCTTGATATATGACAGATATCTTTCACATCTTTAAATGGAAACAGAAGGTTCATTAATATAAGAAAATAGCCTTTAAAATGCTTAAACTGCATGCAAACTTTTAATTTACTGTACAGAATGCATTTCAGTTATACATACCAGTGGTTTGGTTGATGCCCACACTTGGATTTTTTTCTCTTGAGGGGGGGAAAATTGAGAATAAGCCAAGCTATGCTTATTGCTGATCTAATGGAAAATATTCTTGGTTGCAATTAAGACAAAATGGTGCCATTATAAAAGGATGTATAAAGTTTGCAGTGTGGGCATATATACTGTATATACAAACACCATCCTTAAATAACTGCTACAACAAAACAAGTTCAGATTAGATTTATATGGCTTGCCTATGAGACTTGGTGTTCACCTTTGGGAATTTTAAGCATAAAACAGCCATAATGGAAGAAGTGACAGTTTTTACTAGTCATGGGTAGGAGGCCTTCACCTTTTGGCAGCAATACTCTAGAATAAAGAGGATCTATTAACAGATGAAAAGCCACACTGTTATTGTGGTAAAGCTGTAAGAACAAAAATTGCAAGTGGATTTTAATACTTGTTTTGCTTTGCAACATTCTAAACTTGAACTAACCTCAAGGTTTAGACAGGGCAGCTCTTCTAAGACTGCCCTGCTTTGGATTGCTTTAACTTAAAGCTTTAAGAACTCAGCCCTAGAGCCTAGCAGGCCTCCTAGAACCCAGAAGCCTACCTCTCATATAGTAAGTTAAGTATTGCTACAAGGCATCTAAAATATATTTTCTTAGATGACCAGAGAGCATTCTTTGCATCTTTATAAGACATGGGAGAGTAAGTCACTTGAATGTAGAGCTTTGTTTCAACAAAATACATTTTTTATTGCTTATAGCAGCATGCCAGGAATATATGGGAAAAAAAAGATGTCAGCAGAAAAGGAACTCCTCCACGTACCGGTTCTTCCTTACCCAGCCAGGCTTTATACCTATGATCAGCTGTGTTGCAGAGCACAATGAAAAACCTCATCCTCTTTCAGGCACTGATAGTCCTGCAGAATACCAGATATCTCTTGAAAGCAAGATGTTACTTTTGTTTAATGGCAGTGTAACTTAGCTCTCTATGACTATAACTTCTATCACTGTGATCCCACATTCAGGGGTGTGCATGTGTGAGAGTGTGTGTGTGTGTGTTTTCTATCTGACACATCCCATCCTTAGTGCTTTTTTTTTACTGTTTAATTCCATATATTCTCCAGCCATGTTTTCTCTCAGGCTCTTTTGTATGCAGTCCTCAGCTGACAGATGAAACAAATGTGGGTGTTTTTTTCCTACTAAATTATTTGCAGTCACCCTCAACTAACCATCATAGAGCTCTTTGTGATCTGCAGAAAATCCACCTTGCCCCTTGACACTATTGCAGCCTAACCACTGGTAGACATCCAGGGCCACCCCTGCCTCTGTGAGACAAATACTGACAGTAGAGTTATGTGGGAAGAACCTTGAAGACTCCTCCTGCAAATCTTCAAGTATTAGTTCAAATAGAGATCCACTGGGGAGGAAAGAATGCCTCCCACCATGAAAAAAAAAACTTGTGTTTCGCATTCAATGTTCCTTTTCTTGTATGTGTTTTGTATCTTCAGCCAATAAAAGATTCCTTTTAAAGAGAAATGGAGAAGAAGCATAAGACTTAACTCTTTGGGAGACAGGAGCTGATGCATTGAGCTGGTTCCATTCAGTCTGTTGTAGCATATAAATCTAACACCACTACATGTGTGAACACCTATTGTGGTAAAACCTTCCCTCATTACACAAGTGTCACATTCAGTCAAACAAACTGCAAAGGACTGTAGGTTTATTTCATTTTTATCCTGTCTAATGCAGAAAATATTATACAGAAAATGTCTTCAAATCTCATCAGAATTCACAGTCTGAGGCAGACCCTAAGCGCAATCCAGTTAAAGCAACCCAAAGAATGGACTTTGAGAACCCTGGCTAGACCGGGAGAGGGGTGAGTGAGGGGAGGGGAGAAGGCTTCTCCTGTAGCTTCATGGGTTTTCCCCAAGAACTTGTTCATCTCTTCTGCTAAGGTCTGGCTCATTCCTGGTTAATGACAAAGCTGCAGCCAAGATTTGTCGTCGTACAACTCCGCAAATTCTTGCTGGGATCATGTGCCTGCTTCTTGAGCCATATATATCTCTGTAAGAAAAAACTGAAATGGGCTTGGACCACAACTCATCTGGCTAGAACACAGCTTGTCTTTTTGGCCACACATTTTTAATCTTGACTCTTGCATGCAGTTTATAGCACCTTGTTCATAAGAAATTGCAGTTTATTCTTAGAAATATATATTTTAGGTTTTTTAATCTTTATACCCATAAATGGACTATTTTTTTGTCTTGGCTGGTTTCAAAAGTGACCATTTTGTTTAAATGCTGTAATTGCAAATGTGTTGTAAACGTTGTTTTGTTCTATAGTTTACACAAAGGTGCCAAAGTAAATAGTTAATAAAAAAAAAAAAAAAAACCCTAGCAAATTGTTAAGTTGCTTTAGCTGTTCTTCATATTTTGGTCTCAGCATTTTTTTTTTCTTTTGTCAGCCTTTCATTTTTTCCTAGACATATCATTTGCCCTAACACTTTCTTTTAAAACAAAAAAAAGTGCATCTAAAAAAATGTTCAAATACCACTCTTTTTTTAGTGCTCTCTTATAGTAGGAAGAACATTTTCTTTGAAATGTTACACTAAAATTGTAAGAGTACAGCAGCATTCAAAAATGTAATATACTTTTTGTATAACAGTCTTGAGAGTGTGTCTGGAGTGGGGGGGAAAAACTAACCCTGTTACTTTTCAGAAGCCTCTTCCCTCAGCTACCAGAATATGAAAATGTGCTTTTTCACAGCATCAAAAACTTATAGTTTATGCAGACTTGCAAACAGGGCATGTATCACCGTTGCATCCTTCGATGCAAAAAGCAGCAAAACCTTTTTTATGTTTCATAAGTCTGATATGGGTACAGAGAGTCTTTCTTAAGTTGGTAAATAATGTAAATACATGTCCTTTCAGAGAGTGAGTCTGTTATCTAGGTATTTTGTGTCATTTAATAAATATTAAACAGTTTTGTGTTGATAAACTCTTGTGTGTAAAATGCCTTCTTACTCCAAGTTCTGTATGTTGGGCTTACTAATGTTTATGGCTTCTTTAAATTCTTTAGCTTGTGCTTTGATAGCAAAATACTTGTTTGCTACTTAAATATAATAAGTAGTTCCTTATTCATTCAGTCATTAAAATCCCTTGAGTTTTCTAAGTGGCTTCCATTCCTGAATTTTTATTATTTTGGGGTTTTTGCTAAGTCTTCTATGGTTCTTGGAGGGGAAGGAAATAAGCATCCTCATAGACCCTGAATTGGGATTACAATGTGTACAAGTGGCAGAAATACACAAAAACACCAGAGGTGGTGCCTTGTTGCTCTTGAAGGAGGCACCTCTCCTGTGAATATTCCTTGTCTCCCACTTTATCATTATTTCAATGACTCTGGAATGATTACTGAAGTGTGAAGGACAGAGCTGTATAGGGAATTTGTTTCTCTTGTTAAGAATGGCCAGTTGGCCATTTCTTGATTTTTCTTCTTCATCCTGAACAGCTGGGTTAAATCTGAGCAGAAGGATTGTGTCCAGCCTGGCCTCTCCCAGCTCAGGAACACTGAGGACTGAGTGGAGGGGAGAAATGGAGTGGTTTGGATTACCTTTTTGAATTCTGGAAACTGGGATAGCTGTAGCAGAGCTGGAGCTGATCCTGTGAGCTGTTCTGGGGAGGCTGGCATGGGCTGCAGGAGGGCTGACCCTGCACTGCTGGAACCACACAACAGTCCTGGGGCAGCTGGGCTTAGACAGGGCTGGGAAGCATCTGCCACCAATCCTGCTCAGTTGCTTCCTTCCTGTCTTACAGCTTGGAGGCATCTAAATGCATGGGATGGTTTTTCTACCAACACTTTCTCCTTAAAGAGAATATTCCCTACATTCTTCCCCCCCAAAAAAAAATTAAAAAGTCCTGCAGAAATAGATGACTGTTTGGAGACTGATAGATTATCTGTCTACTCTGAGGAAAAAAAAAATAAAAAAAACCACACAACAGAGCAGTAAATTCTTTCATTCCTTTTCCCGTGTGAAGTGCAATATATGCCACTGTACTTTCTCCTGATTGAGAATAACTGATGGCAAATCAAATTTAAGATGGTAGCTTTGGATTTGCCTTTTTTGTTCCCCCTTAAAGAGGCCAGGGCCTGTGGACATACTGTGGCATTTAAACAATGAACACCTCAAAACTTACTGGAGTGGTTGAGAGGCATTAAACTTTGTGCCCAGGGTATCTTGTAATACATGGAGTTAACTGGGAAGAGAAACAATGGATGTTGGTTAATCTACAAAGGAGCAGGTTTTTCTCCTGGTTAAGTAATTGTTTCCTGGTACAAGGTCACCTTTCAAATGACTCACAGCTTGTCTTGCTGCTGCTTATAGAAAATTAGCATTAGGATATAAATGAAACAAAAAAGTAACTTTTAAAGTGAATTTTCTAGAATCAGTAGGACATCACAGCACTGCAAATAACCTTCTTCAGCTAAGGAAAAGTAGTTTCCAGCAAATACTAAATTTTTATCAATTGCTACAGATTTACACAGACCAGCCACAGTAACTGTGTCCGACCCTAGGACCCCACTAAGAATGCCAAGTCCAAGAGAATGTTTCCAATTAGTCTCCTGTTAGTTCTTTGGTTGCAGCTCGAACTGGGGCCTCTGGAGAGGGACCCCTTCCCCAATTCACACCTCTCATTTATACCCCTGACACTCATCACCCAATCCAAGTCAAACAAAAAATTCTGGTCAGTGGACTCTTGATTTCCTGCGGGGTTCCATTGTTGCTGGGCTGGCCACCTTCTCATGTAACCTTTTCTCTTGGAATTGTCTCCTTATCATGTCCCTTCTGCTTGTATCTGCTGAATTCCAAGAGTTCTTTTGCTACCAGCATTTGTTACTAACATTTGTTAGGTCAAAAGTTTGGTCAGCTCTTGCAGCCTAAGGAGACTATTCAGACAAGAGAATACCTAATTAAGTAACCTAAGTATAGGTTACTTCTACTTAACTAGGTAGAATACCTAGTTAAGTAACCTAATTTTCTCTATAACTGTTGATAGTTCTTTCTCTTACTCCTTAAAACTATCAGTTGTTTGTCTGCTTGCAACACCTGTATTCTAGAGCTGGAGGAAAACGTCACCAGGTACTTCTGTGTTAAAACGCCTGAGTAATCATAACTTGCTATGAAATTTTGTATTTTCAAAAAGGTAAGTCTACAGATTCTGTTCCATCTAATGATATTTGCAGTAACAAGAAAGTTGCAGTAACTGCTTTCAGTAGATCCAGCATTCAGATGTGTTACGCAATTAAGGAGTGCAGAGGGTCACTGCCCAGGCCTTTGCAGGGCTCAAGGGCTCCCGTGCTCCTTTGCAAAGCTTAGTCACCATGACTTTGCAGAAAGGGGCTAGCATGCAAGTAAATTGCATCTGAAATGATATGAAATACATTGCTTGTTACTATTTGGAGCAGTAGTAGTTTTAATTCAATGTGAAATATCAGTGCTGGATTATTAGCAATATGTTCACTTAATAAATAACTTTGTCTTCCCCTTCTGGACTGAACTTCCTAGGAAATTATCACAGTGCCTGTTCTGTTTTACCCTTGTGTAGTCTCTGAAGCTTGAGGTATAGCTGAAAAAAAATTCATTATCATGGCCAAAACCAGATACCTTTGTTAAAAGCAGGCCCTTAATTACATCCACAAAGCCCTTCAGCTGGTGCTAGTTTTAGGCTCAAGGCAAAGCTGCTCTTTAATTAATTAATTTTCAGTGAAGGCTGGGCAGGGCACGACACAGGCCAAGTTCTGCCACGTGCATGCTGGGGAGAAAGTGCAGCTTTCAAGCATGAGATGGGAACAAAAATTACAAAACAGCCTCTGCAGAGGTGAGCTAAAACCTTGTCATTGCACAGGTAAAGCTGGTTTGTAGGATGTGGCTGCAGAGTAGGTCAGAACTGGTTCTGCAACCACAGGGCTGTGATTCTGTCACTTGCAGAACTGGCACTGTGTGTGTATCCCTTCAGTTTCTCCCTTTTTATTCCTACAGCAGCAGTTGCTGTTTCAAATCCTAGCTCTGAAAGCAAAAGTAAACACACCATCTCAAACTGGAGAGAGATCATTTCCCCAAAGAGCTCTATTTCAGGACAATGCAGTGAACAGGCATTAGCCTGGTGTGGAAACTAACTACTAACTACAAATATCATTATGTTCTCTGTAAAAGGGATGTAATGTTATTCTAGTTCACAAGGGATCCCGTAGCACTGAAGTCCTGCAGTTAAAATATCCAGTTATGAAAGTGACTGTATAATATCCAGTTTCTCTCCCTGCCTTGTATTTTAGATGTAGCTTCTTTTCCTGCTGAAATCTCTCAGAAAATGTTACAGCAAACACATCTTTCATAAGAGCTGGAAGTGGGAGGTGCCTTCTGTGCAGAGCCATTTTCACACAATAAATTCTGCTCTGAAGCTGACAGATGTATCTCCAGCAAGTTAGCACTGGATGTCGATCAAACCACAAAAGCCAGAGTATTGACACACTTCTACTTTGCTGGAACAAGCCCAAAGAACGTGTTGTCAGTCAAACAAGCTCCTTTTTTCACATTAAACAGAGCAAGCAGCTTGGTCTGACTCACAGAATGCATAAATCTCATCTGCTGCCACATGTTAAGCCAGCTGCCGAGTGCTGCAGCACACATCACATCCAGCAGCAGCAGCTGGAAACGCTCCGAGCACCGCGGGGCAGCCCAGCACCGCCGGCACCCCGCAGCGCCGAGGGGCACAGCAGAGGGGCAGCTGCTGCCCAGCACCGTGCCAAGGCCCAGCTCCTGCCTTGCTTCCACCCCTGAGCCTCCAGCACAGGATGAGCCGAGCTGGTTTTGTGTCAGAGGCTGTGACGAGCGCCGCTGCCGCCGCCCCCAGCCCGCGCCGCGAATGTTTTCCCAGCTGCGTCGCGACACGAGCGGTTTTACAGGAAGTTTCGCAGCTCTCTGCTGCAACCTGCTCTCCGATCTCTTCACCTCCCCAGCAAGCTTTCTTTTTTTGGCTTTTCACGTGATTTCCCCAGTCTTGACTCAGCAGTTTCCCGCAGCGGCGTTTATTGGTTTGGTTTCCTACCGCCACCTCCCCCAGAAAGCGCCGGCTCGGAGCCTGCGCACGGATCAGATCAGAAGGGTTTTTTGGGAGCTGTCCCTGCCCCCGAGCAGGCTCCCACACGCGGCTGAGGCCCTGCAGATGGCACCCTGTGCTGGACACTCCATGGTCTTCATTGCGGTGTCCGGACCCCAAATGCTCGCTCCACAGGCTCAGACTGGGGCTGTGTGAGAAGGAGAACTCGGGAATAGCTGCAGCTCTCAGTTGTTGGCACAGCCCCAAGAAGATCCCTGTGGTTCATCCCCCTCTGCCAAGTGAATCTGGGACCTCGCTGTCCAGCATTAATACATTCATCTTTCCACCCCTTCCACGTCAAATGGAACCAATTCCTTTCGCTGCCTCCTGGGAAGGAATAATTAGTTCTGCCATAATTAGAAAAATACAGGAATTGCCCTTTTGTTTAGAGATATCTAAAAGAATAAATAAAAATGCATTCTTTGAATAAAGTAATGATTACTGCATGTCCTAGGGATTATCTCTTTCTTCTTTTTATCACAACCTCTATTCTTCTGCACCAGGAATCAGAAACATTAAGTTACTCAGTGCTTCATTAAACAGTGGACACTGCTTCTGACCACACACATCCATCAATTTTGGCAAGTCCCAGGGCTAAGAAAAGTTTGATTACAGAAATGGTATCTAAACTGCTGAAACTGCTAAAGGATTCACAAAGAATGAAGCATATGATGCAAATGAAATTAGGCATGAAATTATATTCCTCAATGAGCTCAAGCTTTAAAAAGAAATTATAAGGTTTTGCATATTTGCTCTCAGTACATGTCAATACCTTCTTTAAACAGCTGATGTCAAGCAGTATAACATGCAGTTATTACATTCTGTAATGCTGCACAGAAACATTACAGTCCTCCTTCTCACAGCCAGCAATAAACATAAGGAATGTGAATGTCTTGGAAAACCAGGATCAGCTTGCCCTCCATCAGGGGCTCCCAAAGCCATGCCAACTGCAAAATCATTTCTCTTTACTAAGCAAGAGGGTAAGGCATTTTCTCTGCATTGTGGTAACAATCATTCACTCTTCTCTCATTAAAGGAAAACAGCTGAGAATGTGAGTTTGAGCTTATGTTACTGAAGTACAACTATCATGTAAATTTTATGGTTAAGACTGCCACAATCAATAAAGAACTTACTCATGAGAAATAATATGCAGTGGATATTTATTAGAGGTTGAATCCTACAAGCACTGAATATAATAACTTATGGAATTAAAGAGGAATCAGACATCTGACCCTAACTACTAAACTTTTTTTTTAAGGACAGCTGAAGGATTTGTTAAACATGAGAGGAGCAAAGCTTCATTTTGCTCCCTCCAGAGCTACAAAGAAGAGATAGGCCTTGGGAACTGCCAAAAATTTCTCTGTTTAGGGAGAACAGTGCCAAAATCAAGCTTCTGTCAGTTGGCTGGGCAAGAGGAGAATATCACTGCGAAAACACAAGAGTACATTGCTTTTAACAACCTTTTATCACATCCAGATGGCTGGAGCACGTGAGCTTTGTCGGACCAACCTCTTCCTGTACATGAACACAGGTGTTTCTACCAACTCCTCAGAGGTGGAATTTGATCCTTTGGTCTCCCCAAGGATTCCACACAAGGGCAGAAATGCCTTGGGCAGCCTCTGTGGTTGTCCCATCACTTCCTGCACCCACAGGTGCATCAGTCCCCCTGTGACTGTGGGACAATGACAATAAACCACCAGCTCAGTCTGCCAAGAGTGTGTAAAATGACATCTCACCCCCCCGTGCCTGTGGCAGGCTGTTATATGGCAGGGATGGAGTGCAGGGAGGATGAAGTAACCAGATGCAAACAGAGAAATAATCTGTTTTCCTGTATCAATGAGGATATTTCTGGTGCAAAGCAAGGCATTTTCCATTCTGCTAAATTAAATAAACTGTACTGTACTTTTAATCCCACACTGCTTGCTATTTTTCTTGTGTTATTACACAGAGAAGGATTTGCTTGTTACGATTGCTGCCATTAGATTTCATTTCAAGCTTCACTAAATTGGCATAAAGGAAACAAGTTAATCAGCCTTCTCGTTATGTCTGCAGAACATCCACTTGGTTCAGAGCCCATTTCCTACCGTGCAAGCAAGAGATCCAAATATTCAGAACTCTTCACTCAGAACAAGGGAGTGTTGGAACATATATTCATAAGTCCTGAGGTAAATATTCCAGCAGATACAAAAGGTGCCATTCCACTGCATGAACTACCTGAAAAGGCCAATCATCTTCTCCTCTTCCAATTAATTAAAGCTTAATTCAATGTCTGTCTCCTAATAGTCAAATCCTCCTAATTTGATTGCTCCTAACTCCTTATGAGATCACTTTTTAAAAACAGAACTTTGTACTAAAGGAGTGAAGCCTGAGGAAATACAAAATCCCCAGAGCAGGACTCTCCCTAGCCTCTGAAATGCCCCATTCTTTGTGGTGGAGCTGAGAAAGACTTGCTGCTTTCAGAATTCATGGTTTCATCTGTGCTGCTGTTACTGACATTCCCCTCCAGCCTACAGCAAGACAGTTATTAAATATAAACTTTATTTCTTCAAATAATTTTTATGTAATTAAGCCCAAAGGATAAATATAAATTCACTCTCAGTGTTTTGAAATTACATGAATTTGAGAGTCACATGCAACGATGCTCAGACAAGTGCACGTGTAGGTGTGTAACGCATGGTGAGTGGGCTCTAGGTGTAGTTATTGAGCACAAAAAGAAATGCCAAGAAGTAGTGAACTTCTCTGACCACAAGAGCCCTTGTGTGTGGGACCCTCATTTGTCTGATGCCCTGGTTTCTGTGGTGGCCCTGACACGCCAGTTTTGGTTTTGTGACACTCTATGGGAAAGGACTGCAAGCACACAACTGAGAGAAATTAACTGCCCTTTGATAACAAATTATTTCCACTTCCTCCAGACTGCATAACTGCTTTCCTATCAACATCATCTACGCCCCAACCGTCTCATTATCAGGTCAGTGTGTTTTATTGTCTTCTTCAGACTTCATCTTCTTCCCTTATGGCTGGGGATGTCTCTTAGAGCCTGATCATCCAAAATCTTCAGTTCTTCTACAGCATCACAGGAATATGCCATCCCAGAAGGCCCTTCCCTGCTGAGCTCCTGTCTCCTCAGGCCACTTCTGGCTGTCTCCCAGCCTCAATCGCTTCTTCTACTGCCCCTTTCTCTGCCAAGCCAGCCTTTCTCACTTGTTTTCGTTGGGTATGGGGTTTTTGGTTTTTTTCCCCTAATCAATAGTGTCAGGGTGCAATCCAGCATCCATCACACTTTACACCACCTTTCAGACCCAAATCCACCGAGTTTTTTGTCCAGCCGTCCTCTCACCGCTCCACACCGCCGGCTCTTCTCTCCCTCATTTGCACCGAACTCTGCCTTCTCCCATCGCCTTCTGCCCCACTTTCTGCCTTTCAGCACCAGAAAAAAACGCGTTAAAGCTCCGGGCGCTGGTGCCAATCCCTCCCGCCTCAGGGCCGTGTCTGAGGGGGATTCTGCCCGGGCACCGAGCCCCGGCGAGCCCGGGCCGTCCCTCGTGGGAGAGCGGATGGACAGCACCGACAGCCGTGTCAGGAGAGGGGCACTGAGAGCCCACTAACCCTTTGTATTTACTGCAAACATGGGCAATATCTTTTTTTTTTTTCTCTCAGTGAAAGCCTCTACATTAAACTTCTCTGGATGTGCATCTCTCGTAGCTACCCCTGCCCAGATAGAGCAGCGCCAGGGCGAACACTGCCGAGGGCCAGAGCAAGCCGCCGCTACCCTGGCCCTGCAGAGGCCACCGCGGCGCAGCCCCGTCCCGGCGGCCGCTGCTGTCGCCGCTGCTGTCGCCGCTGCCGGTGCCACAGCC
>WBNO01030068.1:23483-49929 GCA_013400575.1 Peucedramus taeniatus
TCGGGGTGCTTCCGCCGAGGGCCGTGGCCCGGCTGCCGGGACCGCGGGCCCACCCGCGCGGCCCGGCCAGGCCAGGCCGTTCCGTCAGCGCTTGTCGGCAGCGTCTGTGCCGGGAGTCGCCGGGTCGGGAATACAGCAGCTGGGAAAAGTTCTCTTAAAACGCAGAGGGAATTTAACGCCCGTGTGTTTCGAGCTGGGAATCGTGGAAGCACAGTGAAGGCACGCCGATCCAACTCTTCGGGGTCAGCTTGAGTCGTAATCACTGATACAACACGTGAAATAATAGACCCTGGTCTACAAGCAGTGCACTGTTCAAGGGCTGTGTTCGTGCCCTTTGGTTTACCCACTGTGTCACCAGAATGCTGATGCTTATTTCAGAGGGTCAGAATTCTAGGTTGGAAGGGACCTCAAGCTGGTCCAGCCTTTCTTGGCAAAGACATGGTCCAACACCCTCTACAGCCAAATCATAAAAGTGTCCGGTGTTGGGCACTCAACGTTTTGAGATTATTAGTTTGTCAGGTAAACAGACTATAAAACATTGTCTCAGTTTTTGCCAGCTTTGACAGTTTCGTGGTGTGCTTCCTATTTTTTATACTTTTTTAGAAATCTAGCTATTCTTTCAGTGTCTGGTAAATTGAATATGGTCCTGACATAAATTACTGCTTTGTGATGAGCTGTCCTCTTAAGTGGTTCTAGAAAATGAAGAAAAAGCAATGTCTTAAAATAGCTAATAATCATATCTTACAGGCTTCTTCAAGTCCTATGCAGTTGAAGTAGATATAAAGGATGCTTCTAATGCTACATGCCTGTATGCAGATTGGATGATGAGGTTCTTGATAACATATGAATCAAACAATGGTGATTATGTAAGTATTTTGGGAGTAACTCCTGCTGAGAACTGGATTTTGACCTGGATAAAATTTTAAGCTCTTTTGCCTAGGGTGTTTGATTTCTTACTTTTTTTTACTAAGTCATTTGAGAAGAATATTCCTATATAGTCCTTATAAAATAAATAATAAGTTCTCAGTTATACAAATGACTGAAAGTACCCTGTTGCTCTTACTTAAATGATGTACACAAAACTCACCAAGTCTGACCAGTATCAGTGTAGTTATGTTCTTAGCCCAAGTAGTAAATGTAGTTGCAGCTCAACATGATGAAGATTTACAGCCAGGTTAGAGTTGTACTTTTGCACTTGAATCTGATACAGCTCCTTTTTCAGGCAGGTGTCAAGGAGCCTTTATCATAACTTTCCAGAATAACCTAAAATAATCTTACTTATTTTGTGCAAGGTTTCAGCTAACTCAGCAAGTTTATGTTGTCATAGGGAAGAGCTGCATGTGAATGCATTTTAAATTCCCCTTTTCTTCTAGAAAACCACAACCCTGAATTTGTCATCGAATGTGACACACAATGGAAGCGTCTGTGGCAATGACACACAAGCTGCCCTTGTGGCAGTGCAGTTTGGAGAAGGTCATTCTTGGAGCATTAACATCACAAAAAACAATGAAACTTACCAGGGAGACTTCATCACACTGACCTACAACACCAATGACACAGCTGTATTTCCTGATGCTAAAAGAAAAGGTAACATTCAGTGCAGAATCTGACTTGCAAAGCAATCTCAGCCAGAAGTGTCAGACCTCGTGTACCTGACCCGGCTTGGCTTTTTCAAAGTAAAGAAGAATACAGGAGTTAGTAATGAATGTAATGAGTTCTGTACCACGTGCTGCCAGCTGCTGTTCCTTGTACCTGCCTGCTGGGTAACAATGCAGGCCAAATGGCTTCACTGAATGTGTAATTCCTGTAAGTGGAAGAGGAGGGGAAGGATAAACAGCTTTGATCAGTGAGGTAGACAGCAGGCACATGGAAGATTAATTTTAGTGGGCACTGCTTGACCTTTTACCTTACCAAGCAATACAGTGTTAGGCTGCCTGTGTACTAATGCCTACTAATAATATAATTTCTTTCTCCTTAAAAACTTAACTAAAAGGGTTCACCTTTCTAATGGCTTGTCTAATTCTGTAAGCTTGGTTACTCCTGCATTACATAGCACTTCAGGTCAGGACATATAAGGAAAACATTCAAGAGAGCTTAAGATTGTTAAACTTAATTATCACTTAGTCTTTGTCTTATGAAATTATATAAAATGTAATACTACCTCTAAGTTCTTGTTGTTCATAAGGCATTAAAACATTTGTGTTTATTTGTAGGACCAGTTACTGTTCTTGTGAAGGATCCTTCACGTCCAGTTCTACTGAATACTGTCTTCGTGTGTCATAGTTCCTTCGTTATTGAAGCAGGAAATACAACGCAGATTTTCTGGAATATTACTATGCAGGCTTTTGTTCAGAATGGCACAGTCAGTAAAAACGGTGAGCATTTCAGTTTGTGAAAGAGCTTTTTTGTATTGCAGGGAGCAAAGTCCCATAATAAAAAATCCACCAATTCTAAGATGTGTTGTGCTTAATAATATTCATGTAAATATCCTCTAGTATTTATTTCCTTGTTCCTGGAAAAACAGCTTAGGAGAACGGATTTAGTAATGTGCTATAATGTCGATTGTTTGTGTGCCAAGGTGGGATTCTTCTCAAGTGTGTATTCCAGTAATTGGGGTATTAAGAATAAGCACTTCAGAACTACTGTTGCTGAGTAAATCATTTGAGTTTGAGGGGTTTTAGCTGACTGCCTTCCACTTCCAGTGGTGGCCTCTGCTGTTGCATATGTGTACTCCAGAGCCTGTTGTCTCATCTCATAGCTCAGGAAAGGATGAGCACAGCATCCTGCTGCATGTAGTATAATAGGGTCACTTACTTGGTCTACAGCAAATACATTCACATTTTTAAAACAGCTTAACTGTCTTTGTGTGTTTTGCTTCCATGTGTCAGAGGCAAGTGGTACTGAGTGTGGATTTGAAACTGAATGTTACAGGATTTCTGAGAATAAGACTTCAATAAAATTTCAGCAATGATGGTGATTAAAATGTCTTTTCAGAGACTAGATGTCCTGCTGATACACCTACTTCTGCACCTACTGTTCCACCTACTACTGCCAATGTAACTACTGCATCTACCACTACTATGTCTCCTGCTCCAACAACAGCTCCCAAACCTGTGGAGAATCCAGACACAGGAAACTATTCTCTTAAAAGTGGAAATAAAACTTGTTTCCTGGCGACTGTGGGGCTGCAGCTGAATGTTTCCCAAGACAAGGTGCTTATTTTTTCTTTTGAAGAGTAGAAGTTGCTGTGGTTATTTGGTGTGAAATCTCAATGCAGATATTGTTTTGTACACTGCTGGCTGTCCAGAATTGCTTCTAAGTATTGTATGTAGCACCTCTCTGACATCAGAATAGTTTTGTTACATAATACATGTCTTCAAAAACTTTATGTGTCTATTCAACAGAATTTGTTATTGGGAATACTTCTAACATGATTAAAAGTCTGGAACTTTCTTAGCTGTTATGGCTGTTGTTCCCTGCAGATATTCTCTTTCCCCTCAGAGGGTAGCCTGTTGTGTTAGGGTGCAAAGTAACACTTCTCAAGCAATTTGTTTGTTTCAGTACTGCCAGCATGTAAATTTAACTCAAACAGCCTTGGTTCCATAGCAGCCAAGCTCAGCTCTTCCTGCTGTGATATTTATGACAAGCTCTTCTAACCCAAGACTGTTCCTGACTGAGACAATGTATTCCAAAGGCAGCTGAATGTCTTTGATGTGCTTTGTCTGTATTTCAGCCTCTTCTGATCAACATCAATCCAAAGACAACTATCGCAGATGGTGCCTGTGGTAACACAACAGCCACTCTGAAATTGAATGATGGAAATAGCACACTGATTGGTTTCACATTTGCTGTTGTAAGTAACTGCTTTTATTTTGAACTAATTTATCATTTAACAGCATGCATGGTGATCACTTATGGTAAAATCCTCCTGTTGCTTGCTGGTGGTAGGCTGTTCC
Source organism: Peucedramus taeniatus (assembly GCA_013400575.1). NCBI lineage: Eukaryota > Metazoa > Chordata > Aves > Passeriformes > Fringillidae > Peucedramus > Peucedramus taeniatus. The sequence goes on from WBNO01030068.1 coordinate 27,440, forward strand.
CATATGAGAAGTGGAACTGGCCAGCTGAGTGCCTCAAGACAAATGGAGAACTGGGTTAAAGTTGTAGAAAATGTAAGACTGGTAAATGTGTTGGCTTTTGTAAATCATGTATTCTTAGAGTTACAAATGCAGAATTGCACACTGACACTTGGTTCTTGCTTCTTGAACAGAAAAATACAAGTGCAAGTGTACAAAAGTTTTATCTGAGGGAGGTGAATGTTACTCTGCTCAACCATCTGAATGGCTCTGGTAAGAAACAGTATCTGTCTGAAGGGTAATATTTTATTCAATGTCTGCATAAAATACTTCTGGCTTTTTTTTTCAGTGTTGTTCATGCTTACTGTTAGCTCCTACTCTGTCTAGAAGTTGGTACGAACAGAAAAAATAAACAGAAATGGCTGTAAGAGTTACTTTAAACAGCAGTGTGGGACCACTGAAACTGAAACCACTGTGGGATCACTGATTCCTGAAACTTCTGCTAATGGAGTCACTGTAAATTAAGAGGGCTTCTTTATAACTCTTTTCAGTAATGTAATTTTTTGTGATGTGAAATACAGTTGTACCAACTTTGAAGCTTTTTTCCTAAACCAGTTGTTGTCTTCTTTGTTTGAAGATACTGCTGTATCTTCCAACCACTTAACTCTCACTAAAAAAGGCCAGTCCTTCAGAAACTAAAGTATACTTTTTTCCCAACAAACATAGGTTTTCTCTCTTTTTTTAAAATTGCTTGTCATAGCTACAACAATTAAAGAGCATTAAAGCTAAAACACTTGCAACTCTGCAGCACTGAGACGAGTGGAGGTATAAGGAAAGCCTGATGTCATGTACATATGAAAGAGAGGTTACTGCAAAGTACTGTAATAACTTCAGTTTCTGATTTCTGGTTAAGCTGATCAATCCCACTTTGCACTACTTTGTTTGTCAGACTAGTCAGTGTTGAAGTGTTGGCCCCTCCAGGTTCAGCTACTCAGTCTTACTTTATTAGCAACTGTCTTATATTTTAAATGAACATGCAAATTCCCTTTCTTTTTTTTTTCCTTCTTTGTTTAGTCATTTCAAGTGCAGATAACAACAACTTGAGCAAGTGGGATGCTTTCCTTGGTAGCTCTTACATGTGCCGAAAAGAGCAAACCCTTCAGATTAATGAAAATGTTCAAGTACATACTTTTAATCTATGGATTCAGCCATTCCTTGTGGAGGCAAATAAGTTTGCTACAGGTAAGAGTTATGCTTTCATTTTTAGTGATGCTTGCAAAATTCTCACTTGCTAAAAAGCACCAGCATTAGGTACAAGCACTTTATCTCAGAAGCTCTTGTTCCAATTTTTAAAAATATGTTTAGATATACATGGAATAAAGAGAAATTCTGAGAGTGACATTCAAGTTCAAGCAAAGCTTTGTTCTCACTTAATGTCTGCTAAGTGTGTGGCTCTTCTTCACAAAACTTGAATGAACTGGAGACATTGAAGGGAGACTTAAGCACTGCTGTGCAGAACAGGTTAGAAGTTACTTGACAACATCTTGACATACAGCATTTTTAGCTCAGATATGTAAGAAAATTGGACAGAACTTTTGCAGAAGTGGACTTTGGGAATACTGTTAGGTGTTTTGTTTCTTTTTGCCTGTCAGTCTGAGGAATAAGAGTGTTGGGGAAGAATGGTCAGAGCTTCCTTCAGAGGCAGTCTTGAATATCCAGAATAAAGAGAGATTCTGAAATGTTTGTTTGCTGCATTATCTTGATCTTCTCTGGAGAAAACTGAAATGTCTTAAATTACCTCTTAATATTTAGTGCAAACTGGTCTTTGTGCTTAATGCTAATACTTGCAGCACAGTCTTACTGGACTAGACTGATCTGTAGACATATAGATTGAAAAGTTCAGTCTTTCTAAAGAGTTAGGGACCCATTTCACTCTGTAGTCAAAGTTGCAGCTAGCTTTCTTCTAATTATAGTAAGATTATTTGTGTAACATGTCTTCTAGATAGATTCTTGATACCAAAACTAGGTCACTTTTTATCCTTAATGAGTGAAAGTACCAACCAGACTTGCCTTAAGTAGGAAATAGACAAGCCTGGTTCTTGAATGTAGAAGAATGGCTGCTCCCTTGCCTAGTGCAGATCTTGTGCACAGGAAAACTTGTACAGCCTTAACTTGCTATATGTTATCAATGCTTAAATTAATTAAAATGCGTAAATATGCTAAATGTATCGATGATACCTCTTCAGTTCTTTCTCTCTTAGTTTAATTAATACTTGATTTTTTAACACCTTTGTATTAAGGAAAACAGATTTTTATACCACACTTGGCAAGTATTCTGTCTTAATTTATTCCTTATTGCAACCTTTTTCTCACCTACAGCCCAGGAGTGTTCGCTGGATGATGACAGCATTCTAATCCCAATTGTAGTTGGTGCTGCACTTGCTGTCTTGATTGCCATTATAGTGGTTGCTTACATAATTGGCAGAAGAAAAAGCTATGCTGGATATCAAACTTTATGAATCTAAGTGTGATTCCTGTTATGATTTCACTCTAAACAAAGCAAGTGCAAGTTCTGAAGTCCAAAAAAGACCCAAAACTTAGGAGTAATTACTAGCCACAGCTAATTTGGAGTTGAGAAATAAAGGGAGAATGTTTATCTCAGATGAAGCAGAACTACACTTTGTTTTCCTGCCCTAAGAAGACGATGTGGGTTTCATAACTGTTTTGAAGATATCAATACTGGATTAATTGCTAGGCTAAGGATTTTATCTTGCAAAAATCCTAAAGCATTTAGGATTTATTTCTGCTTTTTACAAATACTAGCCTGAAACAATAACACATTCTGAACTGATGTGCATTGGGCATCTCCCAGAATAGCATAGAATTTGTACTTGCTTCTCTTCTCCGCGTTCCTTAGTTGTTGTCGTAATTGTGGGTTAAGCTGGCAGCATTAGTCACTCTGTTGACTTGTATAGTACTTAACAAGGATTGTCTAATGCCCAATAGCAACTTCGTTTTCCATAGGATTGAACTTCAGGCTGGTGATTAAGTGATCTCTGGAAGTGGCAGCAGTAACTTCCTTGCCTTTGTTAGGATTTCAGTAATTTACTCCTGCCTTGGCATAATTTCAGGAATCATTCCTATACCATAGCTGTACAAACAAAATGAGTAATTTGCCAAATGGTGAATATATGGGAAGACTTCAGTGCCATTTCCAGATGCTTTCAAAAAAAACCTGTTAGGCACTGAATTCTTTATTATACCTTGGCAATCATCTAAAATCCTCACCTAAGGCAGACTTCTGCTAAATTAATGCAAGCTTTTTTTTTTTGCTGGCATCAGTTTAAAGGGAATAACCTTTCTAAATATTCCAGAACTTTAAAGTGCACTTAACTTCATACCATACTCTGCACAGAACTGGTCTGTCTTGTTGCTTTGAATGACCTTGTTTAAAGATGCTTTCATTTAATGAGCCAGTATCTGTTGTTGCAGCTTGAGCTGTTTTTAAATCTTCATCTTGAATGGTTCTCTGCCAGTCAAAGTTCACATTATAACTGCCCGCCATTGGCACTCTGAATGTTTAACGTTTGTGTTGGGTTGTTTGCGGTGTAGCATTTATTAATGTTAAGAATGCAAAAGCCAAACAAGTCTGAGATGGACCCACAACACCTGTTTTTCCTTGCTGTATGAAAAGAATAACTAGGTTAAAAAATTGCAGTGCAACTGGACTGTTCTTAAACTGCAGCTCTCTAGAGACTAACCCTTGATGCACAACTTTTCTCTGGGCTCCTTGTGCATATTCTTACTGCATGGGAAAAAAAAGTCTTTTAGACTTTTAGATAATTGTGGCTTTTTTGCATATGTCATAACATGAGCTGCCTAAGCTAGTTATTTAATGAACATAACATTGTCTCCCCATTTAGAATGAGTTTAGCCTGCATCAAAGCTGCTCTAGTGTTTTATTAGTGTTCTCTAGGGTTGTAGAGATGTCTGTGGCATGTTTGTATACAAATCATAAAATACACTTCTTTCAGTAATGGTTTGGTTTGGTTTGTTTTTTTGTAAAGACAGTTTACTCTTGACACTAGCCAAGGAAGCATGTATGGGTGGATAATGCTTACTATAGCTTGTAGTCTACAGCTTGAATTTTGCATCAGTTACTGAAATGCATTTTAATGAAAGTGGGGAACTGCTTTAAGTTTAATCATGAAACAAGCTTCAAGACTTACCATTTTAATTTTAAAAAATGGATCTAATGACTTTCATATTAATATCTCCTCAAATGCAGAAGTTCATATAGATTTTTTTTTTTTTTTTTTCTTTGTGAGTGATGTTCAGTGGCACCAGTTAAACATGCATCTCTGTTAAGGAGTAATCTTCACACTATTCTTCTGACCTTGCAAATTTTTGAACTGTACACAGTTTCCAAGTGATAAAATAGAAGATTCATGCAAACTGCTTCCTAAAATCAACACTAGAAATACCGTTGCAAAAACCTGTAACTATATTGGTTCAGAGTTTTAAGTACTCCTAGACTGATGTGCAGGTAGCCGGTTCAAAAAACATCAGTTTCACCTGACTTCCTGTTGTTATAAAACCACTAGTTTTCCTGTATGTATTGCTCCATAGGGAACTGTCAATCTGTTTAACCTGTGCTCTAAAAAATAAAGATTGTTCTATTTCTTAAGGAAACTTGTTCACATTTTTTAACTGATTTGAAAACAGACGTCTTGTATTGTCTTTTTTTAAAGAAAATAAACTCAATGAGTAAGGTGAACTCTAATCAGTCTGTATCTGAGATTCTGTTACATAGCTGGTTTTGTTCTGATCTGTGGAAACAGCTTTTTAATTGTGGATGTATTTAACACCTGTGGATGTGGAATATTAATGTGTATTACCTATTATAGAGTGTGGTTGGTTTGGTACCATATACACAGTTTACTGAATATTGTATTCTAATGTAAAGGTTTCTGATATTTTAGGTTAAAGATGTCATGCAAATAGTCCTCAAAAGAAGCATTTCTAGCCAGTGAATGATGGGATTTGGGTTTTGGAAGGGGCATTTTGTTTGTTCATGTGTTCCTTGTTTTGTTTTTTAAATTTTTTTTTTATTTACCACAGTGTTCTCTCTTCCTTAGCATATGTTAATAAAACACAAACTTTGGGGCTATTGGTTGAATCTCATAATTGGAATTAAAAGGGAAAGCAGCTTTTATACTGGGGCTAAAAAAGTTTAGGGCCAAAAATTTCTGACTTTTTTGAATGGAGATACACTCAGCCACGTCAGTTGAAAAAGCTGTTCCTGCTGGCCCTGCTGTGTGTTGGGCTGTAGTTACCAATGCTGCACTTGAAGACACCTCTCTGAAGCTCCTAACCACTGTTCAGTAGCCATACCTGGATAGATGTGTGCCAGCAAGGATGGAATATTCCTGGTATGACACCTTAACCCCTTTTTCACCCTGGGAATTGCCTGTAATGGTGCCATAGTGTGATGTGTACTGCAGCCATCTCCTTCCTTTGAAGAAGACAAGGAATAACTGCCTGCTGGGCACCTTCATCCTTAGCAAATCCATTCATATTTAGTGTTAGTGACCCATTTCCCAGCATTTAGCAAATTGTCTATGTTGGTATTTAGTGAACAAAGATGACTAAATATCAAATGCATGTCTCTCTTTAAGATGTTTAAATATTTTCTCAGAATATTTTAAAATAGCTGTATAAGGTGCATAGTTCCTTTCCTCTTGTTTTTTTTTTCATTCCAAGTGTTGCTCTACTTGGCAGTAGGTGCCTTCAGACAATCTGAGTTTGGTGTTTTCAGCTGTTGAGCCTCCACGTGTTGTTCTCCTTGCTCTTAGTCAAAGGCTTTGTATAGTATTTCATGATGGGGCCATGGCAAGTGTGTGCTGAACTGTAATAACCTACAGCAAGACAATACATTTCCCATAATTAATGCTGATTTGGTAAAAAACAGCAGCCAGCTTTTGAGGAAGCATTGACTCTGTGTGTGATGCTCTGTCCTAATTAAAAAACTCAAAATGGTTTTATGAGGAGTGCTGCTTTACAAAACACATCTAAGGCACTGTTCAGTGCTGGAGAGCCCAGGCACAGCCTCCTGCCTTACCAAGCCCCTCCTGGCACAGGCAGGTGGAGCTCTGCTCTCCTTACAAACAGCTTGCTTGCCAAGCCCTGCCTCCGAGTTTGAAACCAGTTCCCAGCGTGGTTTGCTAATCACTGATGAGTGTTTTTACCATCAAGGAGCTCCTCACGTTTTACAGCCTGTATGTTAAAAACCACTGTAGCATTATAGATTTCTATTCTATTCTTCCCTCTTATGTGGATTTCAGTGAGGTCTGTCTAGTTCTCAGCTGAAACTAATAACCCTTTAGCATGGAAAATAAAGTTACCCACCCCAACAGAGTCTTTCTGTGTTTTCCATGCAGTGGCCAGAGGCACATTTGTCTTGGCTGTCTGTTGCAGGTCTTAGTAAGTTCCTGCTTTGTTACTAGGGTTGTCCCTTATGTCTTCATGTCTAGAACCCAGAGGAGTGCTGGTGACTCGAGGGTTGGGAGGACCCCTGGACAATGCAGTAATACACCAGTGTGGGGTTTTTGTTGCTTTATTGCTGCTAACTCTGAGGTGTGATCAGCTAATGCATGCTCAGATTGCTGGTTTGTCCTCACATTTCTAATCTGTCCTCTGCTTGCTAGAGGAATCTGAAATTAAATGTACAACTTATATGTACAAATCAGAAGTATATTACCAATATAAAGGATGTGTGGAGTAAATGTGTCTAAAGAAATCAATCTTTCCATCAATTCTTTACTCAATACTGATTTTACTTGACATGTATTATTTATCTAATACAATGTAATTTCTCAAAAATGCCTGTTTGCTCCTTGCTTTCTTTAGTTTCTAATGCTTGATTTCCCTTACTAATTTAATCTCCCTTGCTTTTTTTTGTTTTTCTTCCTTCTGCAGCTGAAGAATGCATTGCTGATTCTGACCTGAACTTTCTTATTCCCATCGCAGTGGGCGTGGCGCTTGGATTCCTTATCATTCTTGTCTTTATATCTTACATCATTGGAAGAAGAAAAAGTCGTACTGGCTATCAGTCTGTATAATCTCTTAATTCCATCTCTGTTGCCCACCTTCCCTGTTCTTTTCCCTTTCCCAGACTTCCTGGCCTGCTCCTTAAAAAAAATAAGAAGAGTTAATTCAAGGCTTCTTTATTTAAAAAAGTTAAATCACTTCCTGGCAGAATAACAATCACTTCATGACAGAATAACATGCCATGAGTCTGAAGATGAGTTGCAGAAGCTACTGTATGACTTTGAAGAAAGTAAGTGTTCTGAGGACCAGAGAATTGAGCAGAGCTGGTGCGTCCCTGTGGGAAATGTGATTATTTTTAGTAAAGAAGACATCTACAAAACTTTGTTGTTTAATCTTTTTGTACAAGAAAATTTCTAGATGCCTACAGCTTGTCTTGGTTAATGCTACAGCTAAAACTATAATTAAAAGTGTGAATGCTGTGTCAAAAGGGACTGTACATGCAGTGGGAAAATGAATACCCAGCTCTCAACAGACTTCTGTTGGGAACTTGGCATATGGCTGTTCTTGTGAATCAGCCTGCATTTCCTATTCCTTCTGAATGTAAAAGTAGTACCTGATCTCACTAATACCCTGACATAATATGAGAAGAACATCTGATTCTTCTAGTGAATTAATTTGTTTAACATCATATGGAGAAGCTGACTGCCAATGTAGGTTGAATAGCTTTGCACTACCCTGGTGTCTGATTTGCCAAGATAAGGTTCAGGTCTGGAGAACTTCAGCTACTCAGAAAAGGCAGCAGTCTGCTGAAGGAAATGTCTCCTGTGCTATTTCGTTGAACTGCATTTTTCCTTTTTTTCTGAGCTCAATTGTGAAGTGAGGGTGGGAGGCTGGAATTTCACTGGCTGCAGTTTCTCTCAGCTTTGGTTCTGAACATAAAAGAAACTACACAGGGTTGGTCCATGTGAGGCTCAAAAGTATTTTGAGAGCGCTCAGACTGACTTAAGAACACAGGTTGCTCAGAGATTCCTGCAGTTCCTGTGGACAGCTTGCATAGGTTAACGGGGCATCACTGAAAAGCTGTGATCTCTGAAAGCAAGTGGAGATATAAAACCTTTCAGGTTTGATAGAATTTATCTGCTTTCAACCTCCTCATTATCGCTGTCTCAGAGTAAGAGCACAACATTTCTAGCATGAGGAATGCTGATCATAAAGCAGAAATGAATAAATGTATAGTGAAGGAAGTGACTTTCAAAGAGCATCTTACCTGTTTGAAGATGCTTTCTTTGTTATTAGTGCCATACCGTTGCAATTCTATATTCCATATCTAAACTGTACCAAAATTGAATTTAGTAGTTTGTGGTTGTGTTCTGCTTCATTCCCATCGGGTTCATGTTGATGGAATGAAAGAAGCCTCTTGCTCTTTGAACCTTTTTGGTCCATCTTGGCAAAAGCCTTTTGCAGCCAATAAACACTGAGGGCACACAAAGTTTTGTCCTCTGCAGCAAGTGTTTACTAAAGCTGCTTCAATATTTAATCTCTTTGTGCATTGGCCTGTATCCATGTGGTGGGGAAAGCACCTTCAGTAATTCCCATACACAAAGGTGACAGTCAACACTGATGTTTAAGCAACTCACAATAGCTGTGCATTCAGGGAAGGGAGTTTTCCAAAGAGTTCATTTTGATGTTTGAGAAATACCTGTACATTCGATTATTCTTGTCCTCACAGTGACCAAAGATACACTCTACCTGATTCTGACAAAAGTGATTCCATAGTACAAATGGGCTCTTGGACCAAGTTATCTTTTTTTTTTTTTTTAGGAATGTAATTCAATGCTGCTGAGTTGGACTGTGTGCTTTAGGTTTGGTTGTCTTGGTCTCTTGTATTGTACCTTTGCTCTTGCAATACTTGATTTCTCTACCAGTGTTACATGGAATTATTTCAGGTGGCATTTTATGAGTACACCCACTTGTCACTGTGGTGCTTCTCTGCCACCAGCAGATGGATCACAGCTATGTTTTCATGCTGAGATTGCAGACTGAAGTATTTAGTATCACTTTTGCTAGGCTATCTTAGTGAAATGTGGTCATTTCCTAGATGCAAACACATACACACACATATATATATATTGTATATACATAGAAAGTATTATTTTGAGCTTCAGCAGAAGTCAAAAATTGACCCAGCACTTTAAGGTTGTTGCAGCATGAAGAGTGGTGTGAACAATTTTCCAGATCTTAAAATGACTACAAATATGCTGACAGCAGAATATGTGTATGGAAAATAAAGTTAATTATCGTGTTTATAAAGTTTTGTTTCAGTGTAAGTAGACATGAATGCCATTTCTGAGAGCTTTTCCAGAGGGACTGTCAATGTGTTTAGATCTGGATGTTTGTGGGGAAACAGAAGCTTTTGCCTCTAAGCTATTCACACATTTACATCCAAATCAGTTGATTTTGTGTTGATTTGGTCAAAGCATGGGTCCAGCATCTGCTAAAGGACCTCCCCTTCCATCAGAATCCTTCCAACAGACAGATAGGGAATAGATATCAAATAAAGTTTTATCCTGTTGCTAGTGTGAAGGCTGTTAATTTGATAGCATGAGACACAATGAGTTTGGTTTCCTTTCAAGACCCCACAAATGCAAATGCTTTAAAAGAACTAAAGCAATTGGCAGACAGAGAAATGCTTGTGGGTTTGACTTATTTCTGATGTCAAAAGAAGAGCCACTCCATGAGCAGCATCCTCCTTGGCAGAAGCCAGTTTCTGTTGGTCAGAAGATGCCCTTGCAGATAATTTGTGCAGGCAGAATGAATATATTGCCCTGGTTCTATCAGTGCCATCTGGATAATGACAACTGAGCAGAATTAGTTCCTAAACTACCTCTGGTTCAGGTATTTAATAGTTCTTGATAAATCCTTTTTGCCAGATGTTTGGTTGTGATGCTTGGGGAAGAGTCTTATTGTACTGAACTCTTTGGCCTGGGGAAGTTTATCTAGTGCTCAGAATTCCAGGGTGTTGTTACATGCTGCTTGGAAAGTCAGTCCCTAACTGGCAGCACAAACTGCATCTCTTAACACCAGTGTTTCAAGAATGCCACCATAGAGTTAATTTTACAGTAGTCACTTTATTTTAAATAGAAAAAATCACTTCTTAGAGACTGATATAAATCAGGAAATGACGGCAGATGAAGTTCCTTGGCTATGGATGTAGGACAAACATACCATAATGCCCCTGTTCAGGCAGTAATTTTAGTAAGTGTGCTTTCCAAGGAGTACTTTATCCCAAGGTGTCCTGTCCTGCTGTGCTCTCTTGGCTCCCAGCAAGCAGAGAGCAGCTGGTCTCTGTCCCATCTGAGGGAGGCTTGGGCTGCTCAGGGCAGAGCACTCTGTGTTTCATCAGCCTTTGGGGGTGATAAACTGATGCCTTCACTCACCCCAACACTGACCCCTTAACTGTGAAAGGACTGAGCATTGCCCTGCATTTTGCTGCAGCATTACAGCTGTGACCTCTGGAATGGGGAAGAACAGGTCTGAGAGCTTTGGGCACTTCTGTGCCCGATCAGGAGGCACTGCCAACCTGAGAACCGTGACAGGAGAGAAGAGCTCCTCTCACTCAGCCCTGTCCAAGAGACTGGGTGGGGATTCCTGGGGCAGAGAGAAGTAGTGGAGTGAGGAGGAGGGAGGAAGAAATGCATTAATCTTCCCACTTTGGAAAGGAACAGCTGAACGGGTTCAAGGGCAAACGATTTTCTGTGGCCCTTGCTCAACACCTTGGGTGTGATCAACAAGCTGTGTAAAATGCTACAGTCAAGATGCTTCTGGGGCTGGAGATCCTAGAAGGCATTTTGAGAGCTGCCATTTTCACTTTTCCACTCTCTTATTGCAGGAATAATCCAGAATTTTTGCTGTTTATTATTTTAACAAGAATAGTGCTGATAAACTACCTCCTTCTTAGCTTTTGCCTGAGAAATGCACATAAAACTATGCTAAAAAAATAAAATTTGAAGCCAGGAAAGATGCATTCCACAGGGATCACTCATAAAAGACCTTATGAAAATAGCATTTGGATACCAGAGGTTTTTTTCAATCAAAAGTGAAATCTTTTGCAGGTTCTCTCCCCAGGGGAAAACTCTAATAATGATTTACATCAAAAGATGAAAAATGTGGATCCACGCTCCATTGTATCTCATTGGTTTCCTAACTATGAACAAAAATAAATTAACAGTAATCTCCACGTGCCTGTTTTTCCTAGCAGAAAAAAAAAAAAAGCTGGCTTGATGCTTTGAAAAGGAAAAAGCCTCTGATTGACTTAACCTAAGTGCCTGGTGCTGGCAGGGGCTACTTCCCAATGTTGAGTGTGAAGATGATTCGGCCCAGGAAGCGGTCGCTGTTCAGGTCGTTGATAATTCCTTTCCCATTCAGACTGCACTGGATGGGGACCAAGTAATTTTTCTGCACATCTGTAAAGTGCATAGCCACCAGTGGGGAGGTGTAGTTGACCTGGAAAGAAAGGAAATGTAAGTGGAATTTTTGAGGGAGCAGAAAAGCAAACAGGGCTTTTATGTTCAGTAAAATAATTTGTAAATGGTTCATGGTTCCAAGCATCTGAGTGCCTGCCTGATGTTCATCAGGGTCCCTCAGCATGCTGAGCCTTTCTGTGTCTGTGCCTTAGCAAGATGGGATCACTGCACATTGCCTCCTGGGGTCATTGCCCAGGACAACACCAGACCATGGGACTCACAAATGCCTCCTGCTGTCCTAAAAACCACACACACTCACATCACTCACACCCACTCTTACACACTCACACACACAGACTTACACACACAGTTACACACTCACACACACAGTCTGTCAGACACAGAAACAGAGCTCAGTAATCCCACTGCCTGTGGCCTCTGTCCTGCCCACATCTGCCCAAAATAGCCTGACAGCACATCTGGAACCTGTGCAGCAGCTCCTGCCCTCCCATTCCCAGGGAAGCAGAACAGAGATGCCAGCCCCTCACTCACGTGGGTGAACTTGCCATAGTAGGGATAATACATGAGGTCAAACGTCCCATTCCCAGGGTAGAAGTCCACTGACCTGAGGTGACTCTCATTGCCTTTCTGTGATCAGAAAAAAAACAGAGGCACACACACACATAAGACATGGGACACAAAATACAGCTCCCTTCAGAGCTTGTCTCAGAGCAAATGTCCCTTGCCAGCCCCTGGCTGAGCTCGGCTGTGCTGTCACCCAGTCACTGCCCTGCTTCCAGCCAGGGGAGAGTGGAGCTATGGAGCCATGGGCAGGGTTGCAGTTTGCTGCCTGTTGATTCCCCACTGTGCCTTTGCTCTCTGAGGGTGTGATCCAGCAGCTGCCTGGGCAGTGGGAGCCCTTCCTTCACCCCACTGCTGTTGGCTTGCAGGGAGCCCCAGGACTGAGGATGCTGCAGAGCAGCTGGAGATGGAAATGAGCAGCTCCTACATCTTCCCACTGAGCTCCAGGCTCCAGCTGGGACCTGGCACCCAGGCCCACAGGCTGCCCCAGGGGCTGAGCACGGTGGTGCCCGTGAGGCTGCAGGAGAAACTTGGGAAGCAGGAGACTGGTGACCTCTGTCACTCTCTGGACTAGCCTCCAGTTTTGCCCAGACACGTGGGCAGCACTGAGTCCTGTGAGTGTTTGGGGCTAAAATGAGGACAAGTTGTGCTGGGGTCCATCAGGAGGAGACCTTTGGCCTTGTCCCCACGGCGCTGCCGGGCCCGGAGGAAAGCAGTACCTGCACTCTGCACTCCACGCGCACGGGGACCCCGGCACCAGGGCGGTAGCCAATGATCTGCAACAGCAAAAAACATCCATGTCTCTATGAAATGCAGTGCCAAGCACCTGCTGCCTCCCTTCCCAGAGCCTAAACCTTTCTGGGTGCCAGTCACATTGCTCAGGACAGGAGCTGTGTGTCCCTGCAGCAGGGTCTGCCACCCCACACCGTGCAGCCTGCCCACGGCTGAGTGCCAGATTGCTGCCTCAGAGCAGGGCCAGAGCAGAGAGCACCAAGAGGGTCCAGACCCCCTGGGGTAACACAGCCTCTTCCCCACACAGTTCACATCCCCCCCATGCTTATTTTCCCAGCAGTGAGCACTGAACCACTGTGCTATTATACTTCAATTGAATTAAATTCTAAGAAAACTCCCATTGTAAAGCATCTGGGGTCTGGGGTGTTTCCCTAAAGCTCAGTTCTCATGAAGAAGGGCCTGGCAGATGGCACTCCAAGCACTAAGGCCTCAGCAAATCAAATGGAGCAAGTTTTATATGGGTTTTTTTTTTTTATGTTTTCTAGAAGATATGGCCCGCAGGTTTGGGGATTCCAATTCCCTTTTTCCCTGAACCTGAGAACTGAAGGAGTTTCAGTCCTTGTGTGGTGTTCATCACACTGGGATGCCCCAAAGGAAGGAACTAAAACAAGCAGCTTTCTGTGTACCCGGTTCATCTTCAGCAGGATGCAGGGCTGGCCTTTGGAGTAGCCAAACGTTGGGTCCTCGATGCCAGAGCAGTTCTGCAGCAGCGAGCGCTTGAACTGGCAGGCCTTCTTCTCCTCACTGTCATTTCCCCCTTGGATGAAGTACTGGCCTGGCACACACTCGATATTCTTCTCCTCCTGAACTTTGTCATCATAAGCTGGTGGGGACCAAGAGACTCCTTAAAACCACCCTGCACAGACCCAAACTCTCAGAGAACATCCACGTGTCAAGGGCATTAGGAAGTCCTACCTGGAAAGGCAAAGCTCCCATGACCTTGTGAGCCTCCCTTTGCAGATGTGGCTCATGAGGTACCCAGGAGGAGACTCCTGCACCACATGCATGTATCCATGGATAAAAACAACCTCACCGTGGCTCCCAGGGTGACAAAGAGCTCACCTGCTAGGAAGTGGTGCATGCTGTCCACGTAGGGCTGCCACGTGTTCGGCTGGGAGACATTGAAGGCAATGGTGAAGCCATTCAAGTATGGTCTGATCATCACTCCTGAAGAAGGAGACAGAGCCTGGTAAGGCAAATGTGCCCTGCAGCACACAGCTGGTGCATTGCCACTGGGCTTGGGCTGGGCACAGGCATGAGAGAGGCAGCACTGGCTCACAGATCAACTCTCTCCTCAACCTGCTGATCCCTCACCTTCATTTCACCCCCAGAGAGCACCATACATGTTAAAATATCCCAAGAAACCTGGGAGGTATGGAGAGCCTCAGCAGTGTTGTGGGTTAGTGACTGGGGTTGCACAGAGTGGCTGCAGTTCCCCCGTGTTCCCAGCTGTGTGGGCAGTTCCAGACAAGGAGCAGGGCAAGGGGCCCTTCTGTTCCCCACCAGCACAAAAACATGGGGAAAATGCTGTGTCTGACATAGGAAAGCATTTTCTGAACATTGTCTTGCCAGAACTCCCCCAAATAACACTGCATAAAAGCTACTCTTGATTTACATTTTATTTTGAAAGCATGAGGTATAAAGGACCAGCGGCTGAAATGCATCAGCATCACCTATGAAATACCTAAACTTTGCTTTTGCCTTGAGAATAATGATAACAATAAGCAGTGCAATGAGAATAACAATTAGTATCATCAGGGTGAATGCTTCTCATGGGGCTTTTTAAGATGTCTGTTCCTCTGCAGAGAACCAGCAGCTCTGCCAGTGGCCTGAGGTGAGAATACCCTGTGTTAGGGAGGGCTGGGTGACTCCAGGAGGAGCTCCAGCAGGGCTTTGCCTGAGGTGCTAGCCATGCCATTTTGGTAGGACAGTGCTGGGCAGAGTGGCCAAGGCCAGGCTGGCTGGGTACGTACCTGGTGGGGACACACGGTCCCGGAACCTGGGCGTGTAGGGGCTCAGCGTGAGCAGCATCACATACAGGCAAAAGGCAAACATTCCCGCCAGGCACGTGTAGAAAATGAAGTAAAACAGTAAGATCAAGCCTGCAAAACAGAGAGGCATGTTGCTGTTGAGGCAAGCAGAGCACATCCCGTGGGATGTGTCCCACAGGGATGCACAGACGTGCTCGGCACGGCGTCCTCTGCAGCTCTGAGTCCGTGGTGGAGGTGGGACCTTGCACCCCAGCCCTGCACACAGACTCTGCTGTTTGTGGCTGCAGAACTGCCAGCTGCTCCAGCACTGGGGAGCTGCTGTTTGCTTCTGTATCCCTTTTGCTGCATGGCCCTTCCCAGAGCTGTGTCAGGACCAGGTGTGTGTGTCCACCTGCCTCAGCTCTCTCCGTACAGACCCAACATTCCCTCTTGCCCTTCCCACCCTCTCCTGGCATGGAAACATGCAAAGGTACCCCGTGGCTTCAGGCAAACTCCTGATGGGGCTGTGGGGTGGTGCTCCTGCCCTGATTCCTGTCCCCTGCACGGAGGGACCCTGGTGCTGGGTCTGAGCAGGCAGCATCGCTCAGGGCTGCAGCACCACTGGCTGCTTCATGGCCCAGACATTCAGGGAATTGGGTTGTTTTTCCTCTGGACCAGGCTGATGGCTGAGGATGTCTCAAGAGGCCACAGCCTATGAATAAAACCCAGCAGCTCAGAAAGCAAAGCAAAGCCCTAACCCAAACATTTCCCAGGAGAAACGCTCCGGCAGCGTGGAGGGAGCCCTGGGAACACAGATGTGCTCTCCTGCCGTGCTTCTGCCAGGGCCACCGTGCTGGGAACTGCTGGGGGGCTGTGTCCTGCTGAGGGCTGAGCTGCAGATGGGACCATCACTGCACTGGTAGCACAGGAGGGACAATGTCCAGCCCTGCCAGAGTGATGCTGATGGTGCCTCTGCCCCAGCCTGGCAGAGCTGGAGCTGCTGCTGAAGCACCAAATCGCTGCTTGTTGGGACATCTTCCCACTACTGCTCCCATTTTTATGTTTCCTGCAGTGCAGCAGGGAGTGTTGTCACCACCCAAGAGTGGGTGCAGCCTTTCCCAGGGGCTGGGACCTCCAGTGATGACCTTGTGGCCAGTTGTCTCCCTGTATTTGGTGAGTGGAAGCCCCCTGAGGCCCCCATTTTAGGGGACACCTTTAGAGTCAGCACAGGGGAGCAGCCCCAGGCTGGGCAAATTCCCTCCTCCCCACTCATGAGATGAAAGTGGGAAAGTTCAGCTCCACTCACCTCCAAATGCTCTCACTTTCAAATAAATTTTGATTTTTGTAGTAGCTTCTCCTGCCCCCTGCAGAGACATGTGAGCACACGTGTGTGCACCAAGGGCACGTGTGTTCATGGACAGGGGGGTCACACAGCAGAGCACAGTGACCCCAGGGGACAGGAGAATACTGCACCCACCCCAGGGCTGCCAGCACTGCCAGCAGTAGCCTGCCAGGGTCACATCCACACCACACTGAGCAAATCCTCTCACAGGGATCTTCTCAGGACCTGAGGAGCCTCCAGAGAACCAAACCTGCATCACTAAGGACTCACCCTACTGCTCCCACACTTTGGTCTGTGCCTTCCCATCCAGCAAAGAAGCAGAAAAACCAGTCTGCCTCTGTGGGCAGCAAAGGGCACAAGAGTGCAAACATGAACGTCAAGGTCTGTCCCAGACTCACACTTGCAGGTTTTCAGACTCCTCTGGTCCTGCTGGGCAGCTTCCTTTGTTCCTCCCAGCTGTCACCACAGGCTTTGCAGAAGACCCAGAGCTCTTGGCAGAGCATGGGAGGGCTGTGGGGCTTGTGGTGCATTGCCAGTGCCAGCCAAGGGCTGCAAACACCCAGCAGCAGCCCCTGGTAGTTCACAGCCTTACACTGATGGACGTGTAGGTTGCTCTGGATCAGGCTGGATTTTCCCTCTGCCAAGGGGGCTGGGTGCTGGCAGAGCAGAGCTGCAAAGGTGGGTGGCACCACGTGTGCTTTGGCACCTTGATGTTGGACCGAGCCTGCAGCAGCGCTCACCCCACAGGCTGCTCTTAACCACCCAGGGCAGCTGCACTGGCTCTGGCAGCACTGTGGCTGCTGCTGTGGGCACCCTGTCACTACCTGGAAGCTGTGGGGTGACAGTGCTGACCAGCCCTTCCCTTTCCTTTCTAGAGCCAGGGCTCATTCAGGCAGGGAGGGCTGCTCTGCCCCACGGTGTGCACCCTCCACAAAACACCTGCCACAGCCCGGGCACTCTTCTCCCACCAACCTGATGACACCAAAGCCACTGTCCCAGGGGTCCCTGGCTTACACAGGCTGGGGCAGGAGTGCTGGTGGCAGCAGGGATGCACAGCTGCAGCAGACTGACCTGCAGCTCCCATGCTTGCTCAGGCTCTAAACTTCTTTCTGGGACACAGTCTGGGCAGCCTGAAATCTTTGCTTTCACATTCTCCCTCAACATTAACCTCCAGACCAAGGGTACCTTTTACATGGTTTTCTGCTTGTCCTCCTCACTAGTAATTTATTTCACTAGTTAGAAACATTAACACTAAATAAATGGGCAGGGGTGGTCAGTCCAAGCTATCAAGGACATTATTCACAGGCAAGTGAAACTGTTGTGAAGCAGAAAAGGCAACAACCCCCAAAAGTGGGGCTTGAGCAAGGACCTACCCCAGCTCTTGGCTGTTCTCCCCAAGCATGTTCTCTCCTCTGGGTTCCACAAGAATATCTTCATCTCCCCAGCCAGGTCTGCCCAGGTTTTGCTCCCCATGTCTGCCTTAGGCTCGTTCTTCTCTCTGTCACGATCCTGGACCTTCTCCTCATGCTTATTTTCCTGGAAGAGTTGCAGAACACAACCCCCACAGGCAAGCTGAACTTCTCATTGGCCAAAAATAAATGCAAAAGCACTTAATATCTGGAAATGTTTCAAATTTCCATTTTCCCATCATCACTCTTGAGTTAAAGAGAGGCAGTTTTGGCTGTTCCAACTTAGGATCACTTAGAACCCAGCATCCATTTTTCCATTACACGTACGTCACTGCTGTCACACTGGGTACTGTCTCCTTGTGCTGGCATTTACAGAAACTCATTTTTTTCCACCTGCGTGAACATGACCAGAGAAAACCTGTGATCTGGGAAGGCTGGGACTGTTCCCACACTTCTGCAACATCTCTGAGTTCAAGTGCACATTCTCTGTGCTGCCACAGATGATAGCAGGCAGCAGCATTTAAGAGATCAACCAGCTTGTTTTCCTTGGCGTGTGAGCAAGTATTCAGTCTTTGAAGAAATCCCTGTGTTGTTACTTTTTTAATTACGCCGAGTTCCAGGGAAAAGCATCTCCCCAGGTTGCAAGAGTCTGTATTTTGCCTAAGGGGTGAAAACTTGTTTGTCCAGAACTCAGGAACACAAATCCTGTGCCTGGGCAAGAGCCACTTGAGGCACGGAAGCCGTCCTTAACTCCCCTTGGATCCGGGCAGGCCTCCAAAAGCAGGCTGGTGGGAGAAGGTGCTGACCTTGCTTTCAGCTCGGGTCAGGGCTGGGCAGGCACCGCGGGGGAGAAGGGCGGTGCTGTCACCTGGCTGGGTTCGCCCCCTCCGCCGGCTCAGTGCGATCGCTGCTGCGGGGCTCGGCCGGCTCCGAGCGGCTGCGGCGGCTCCGGGCACGGACCCACAGCGGGACCGCCCCGGCGTGTCTGCCTCGGGGCCAGGGACACCTCCCGGAGCCACGAGCCACGGATTTAAGATATTTGCAAGCCGTGGGTTGCCCCGGTGGGGGCGGGACGTGGCCGACAGCTTGGAGAAAGCCTTGCTTGGATAACGGGGACGAGAAATCAAACTCTGCTCAGACGCACAAATACTGCAACACAGTGAGAACGGGGGGAGAATACTGACTCCAAAGCCTGACCGTGTCCCCTGGGGAGCCTGGGCAGAGCGGGGGCTGTGAGCCCTCCCCATCCCGCCCTGAGTACGGCCCCGTGGGGCTCTCTGGGAGCGCTCCTGTGCCAGAGCGCTGCTGCCAGAAAATGCCCCCGGCTGCCTGCACGGCCAGGCAGAGTTGGGCACAGGTCCCACAGCCGGGCCGGAGCCCGTCCTGAGCCAGCTCCTGCCTGGCCTGAGGTGCAGAGTACACAGCGTGCAGGGCCGAGGAGAGCAGAGGTTCTGGAGCCGGGAAGGGCAGGCCCAGCACGAGGCACCAGCAGGGACGGGAGCTGCGGGGGCTGTACCCTGCCAGGACACGAGCGAGGGAACAAGGGACCGACGAAGAGGGGGAAGAGGAGGGGTTCTTCTTCCCACTCTCCCCATTAAATAAAAGAGCTACCAGGAGATATTTGGGAAACATTTCCTCAGACTGCCAGAGCAGGAGACACTGCCCAGATGAGCTCCGCACTGGTGCTTAGTGCTGCAGTGGGGAAAGCCCTTGGAAACTCATACAAACTTCTACTGGAGGCAGCAAGAGCCCACACTCAGAAGTTGCTGCCAATGCTCAGAGCTGTGGGGGGATATGGGGACAGCCTCCCCCCTCATGGGACCTCACCCTGGGAACTGAAGGAGGCTTTTGCAAGGAGAGAAGTTTCCAGCTCTCTTGGCTCTGTGCTGGATGACCCTTCCCTTGGTGAAGGGTCCTGTCCTGCTGGCTGGGAGAGGCCACGAGGGCTCCATGGCAGCCCAGGGAGGCTGAGGAAGCCCCAGGCTCACCCCGTGGGTCTCTGTGGGGCAGCTGGGCAGGATGGGATGATCCCAGTACCAGGTCCCTGGCAGATGTGTCTCAGCTAGGGAGCTAGGTCAGGTCTGGAATGAAGAACAGGTGGTTTATCTTTGCAGCCCAGGACAGAGGTGGCCTTGGAACAGTCCCTTGCACGTGGACAAGGGGCAGAAGGAGTGGCAGGAGCTGGGACATGAGTGCAGTGGGGCAGGGAGAAGGCAGAGCCACAGCTGGGTATGTTGGGACGCTGGACAACCCTGAGTCACTGCCTGCTGTGACAGCCTGGGAAGCAAATCTGGGGTTCATCTCTGGCAAAATCATTCTGTGCTGACTGTTGTGGGTGTCCTGGGGGAGGCCAGGAGCTTTTCCCCATTCTCACCTCAGTCCAGGTCAGCTCTCAGTGTTGATTCCTCCTGCTGAAATCCAGGTATGCAGAGGGTCACCCTGCCCAGGTGTTCCTGTCCCTTCCAGTCCCTCTCACCACCCAGCACCACTGGCCAGACCTGGCACTGCCCTTTCTCCCCTTTCCATGCAAAGTGCTTTGCCTAAGAGACAAAGCAGCATTTCCTAAAGCAAAGTAGTTATAAATCTATCAGCCACAAAGCAGGTCCTTGCAGCAGCTCCCACCTCACCTTGTGAAATGAAGCTAGTAACCCCCAAAATACTCACCACCTTCTGGCTGGGGCTCCCGAGCTGGCCCTCCATGTCACTGGTGCAGGTGTTGCTGGCCATTCTTGGGTGGGAATCACAAAAAAAAAAAAAAAGTGAGTGTTAGCACAGCAGCACTGTGGGTGTGGGTGCCATGTCGTGCTGGCTCTCAGAGACTCAGAGACAGAGCCCCCTCCCCAGCACTGCTCGCCGGCCCTGCAGCACCCCCTAAAACAGCAGCTCTGCCAAGACTGGGGAGCAGCGCTGCTTTCCCTCCCTACCCTGCAGAACCTTGCTGTTCAGGAGTGGATCAAAAAATAACTTGCTTTCCTAACGGGGGTAAACTCAACGCAGCAGGATCCTATCTTGAGTCCTGTGGCATCTGGTGCCCTTTGCAGCACCCTCACTGCATCCTGCCTCACATTTGAGCTCCCATCACTGCCAGCCAACGCCCTACATGGGGAAGCCAGGCTGTTCCCCCAGGAGACCGCGTAGCTGTGAATAAACATTAACAAATCGCTGGGGTTTCCGATGGCGAGAAGCGTCGGTCAATGTGTGCTTGTCAGTCACAGCGGGGCCGGGGTTAACGATTGCGAAATCTCTTTTGCGGAGAAAGGGGTAGTGAGGGGGCAGGCAGGTCTATATTTATCCCCGCCGACAGACACAGGAGTTCACAGCACCGGTTTCCTCGCCCCAGGTTTAAGAGCTGCCCACAGCCTCTCAGACAAAATCCAGAAGCAGCACCTTGCCGTGCCACCCCGCGGGCCGGGGCTGGGCAGGACATTTTCCTCTGTCAGTGAATTCCAAGCAGGAGATGATGCCTTGGGGCATCCGTGGCGTGTGCTGCACTCCTGCTGCTGGAGCCGCCCAGCGCTGTGGTGAAGCGTGCGGGGCCTGCCCGACCCTGGCTGTGTCCACGCAGCTCTCGAGGAACACTGGGGCTCGTTTTACACCTCTGTCCCAGCCTGAGCTCGGCACGATCCACCTGCTCATTCTCTTGGCCCGTTTCCCATGGGAGCGGTGACCCTTCCTCTCGCCAGAGGGCCCGGCCGTGTTCAAGAGTGGGGAAAGGCTGCCTTGCCCAGGCTGGGACTGTGCCCGAAGGCGCGGGGACATCTGTCCCGGGCTCCCGCAGGGCTGCACGGTGCCGTCCCAGCCGGCAAAGCACCATTTCTCTCGTTTCTCCCCCGAGCGTGGCTGAAAGCCGCTCACCGGCTGTGCTAAGAAATGGACGCAGCGGGAAACAAAGAGTTCTGGCAGCTGCCCCGGGCTGCGCGGGGCTGGCCGGGGCTGCCGCTCGCCGCCGGTGCCGGTGCCGGTGCCTGCCCGCAGCCAGCCCGCCGGCAGGAGAGCAGCCTGGGCCCACAGCTGTGCCCACAGCTGGATCTCCTGGCCAGGCTGGCACCCTGGGGCAGGGGCTGTCTCCCCGAAGCTCGGGAGGTGGAATGGGATGCAGGCTCTCGCATCGCTGTCCGTGTACGCTTTCCCTTCTCTCCTGGGAGAAGCTGGTCATTAGGCTCTTATCCACTGAGAGTGTGGGGGTTTTAAAGCAGAGATAGTATTCGTTTCTTTTAAGTTGATGAAATATGCTTGAAATAATTACATGATTTGTACTTAGCACCTCTCAGCCCAAGGCATTAGAGTGATTTACAAGCAATTACGAAGCCTGCTGGGAAGATGCTTTTATCCCCATTTTGCAGCAAGGATTTGGAAAACAGAGGTTGAGGGCCTGTTCTTGCTCCCGGGCCATGGACACGGAGACTGCAGATGATTGCCGTCTCCATGGAAGAGGGCACAGGCAGCAACAGGCATTGCCGGAGCGGAGATCTCCGAGTGCCGAGGAACGAAACACGGGGCCGGGGGTCGTGTCGGGGTGGCTGCCCGGGACTGTCATTTGCACCTCAGGGAGGAGGGAGATGGGGAGAACGGGGCAACAGAGAGGTGCCAGGGAGATTTTGGCGAAGGACAGAATGTCCTGGAGCAGCTGGACTGGAGGAGGGTGGGAGCTGCTGAAGGCAAAGAGATGGAGAAAGATGAGAAGAGAGGTGGGGAGCCCCTCTGGCCGAGCTGCCGGTGAGCGCGCCGAGATCTCCCAGAGGCGGGACAGGACCTCTGTCCTCTCCGGAGACGGGGCGGGAGCTCCGTCCCTCCCTCCCCGAGCCCCCCTGGGGAAGGTTCTGCGCTGGTTCCGGCTCGGTGGCCCCGGCTGAGCGGCCGCTCCGGACGGAGCCGCGCGTCGCCGCTGGCTCGCGGAGCCGGGACG
>WBNO01030068.1:50244-82025 GCA_013400575.1 Peucedramus taeniatus
GGAGCGCGGCCGCCGCCCTCCCGCACCCCCAGTGGGCTCGGGGACCCCTCGTAGCTACTCGCCATTTGCCCTCCCTCCAGCGCCCCGCCGGCCACGA
Organism: Peucedramus taeniatus; assembly: GCA_013400575.1. Classification (NCBI taxonomy): domain Eukaryota; kingdom Metazoa; phylum Chordata; class Aves; order Passeriformes; family Fringillidae; genus Peucedramus; species Peucedramus taeniatus. The sequence continues at coordinate 50,342 of WBNO01030068.1, forward strand.
GCCCCGCAGCCCCCGCCCGTGCGTGCCGGGCCCGCAGTCGGAGCCGCGGGGTCACGGCTCCCACGGTGACGCGTTCTTAGCAGGAAAATGGGACGAAAGGAGAGGGACTGCGAAGAGGGAGGCTCGGTGCCATCTGCCCCCGGTTCTCCCGGGGTGAAAGTTAACGCTGGCTTCTTCCTTGAGCTGCTACTCTGTGCCTGTTCTTCGCTTCTGGCTTTTCCCCCAAAGAACAAGATGGAGAAGTCGGTCGTGTTTCTGTGCCATCTTGTCCATTTTCTTCTAATAATCGTGGAAAAAAGAAATGTGAATCAAGGGCAGTTCAAAGATATGCATTATTGCAAACTTCTAAAGTAATTAGGAAAAACCTGCTAAAGCTTAGTCTTTAGGGTGGCTTATAGGGCAAATATAACAAGAAGATGTTTCTGATGCTTAAAAGAAAAATAATCATTCTAAAACCAGTGCCCGTTTGGAGTGCCATTTTAGCAAAAGCAATAGCCAGGCTATGGATAGCATGAATTTCTTTACAGCTCCACAACAGAGTTAAGCACAGTGTTTTGCATCACCTTGTCTGCTTATGTTGTGGTAAGCTCTGCAAGTTTTGGGGTATCTGTTTGGGATAAATCACAAAATAGATAGAGAAAAGGCTATTGCTATCTCTTAAAAGCAGAGATAGAAAAGCTGCCGTAGCTTGGCTTCTGTGCATGGAACTATACCGAGCTCAGCAGCACACAGGAAAATGATCTGATGGGTAATACTTTCAGCAGAAATTAATGTTGATTTTGTCAGAGCAGCCCTTCAGCAGCTCATAGAGAGATACTGGGTATGAGTCCTTGTATGCTGAAGCAGCTGCAGGCATCCTTACAGAAGTACAAAACCACTTACTCTCTACACGCATAGCAAGGTGTTGTCAAAGAAAGAAAAAATGTGATTAATATCCCAATATAGAGCTGAAGTGGAGGTAGCCACATTACCTCCTCAGTTTCACATCTCTTTTCAATATCAAGTTAGAAGATTGTGGCTGATTTTGTCCAAACAAAATAAAAGTTTTTAATTTTTTTTCTAATCTTATGAGAAGTACTGAAAGGCTTTGAGAAAATTTCCAGTTGAAATGTTATTTTCTATTGAATGTTGGTGTGTGCCAGTCCTAAACTGGGAAACAACATAGAAATTAAGAGTGAGAAACATGATGGTGCTAAAACAAATACAGCATCTATAAATCTTCTTTTAGAGTGGTTTTCCTGGTAACTTTCTGCAGCATTTGTGATGGCAGTGCAGGAGCACTGGTTGGGGTGTGTAGGTGCTGTCCCTGTGTGCCCACAGCACCCCCCAGCCATGCCCTGCAGACACCTGCACACTGGGAGCTGTGTAAGGAACACGTGGCTGGGTTTATTTCCCTCTGCTCATCTGCCAGCCAAACCATAGCAGTGATCAGAACTTTGGTAATTCTGTGGAAGCAAGATGGATTCATCCTTTCTCGCCTTTCAGAACTCATCTGTGTAAGAAACAGCAAAGTTTTTCCAGTTTTGGTCCCACTGTTATGGATTTTTAAGATGTTTATGAGACACTTGCATTTAAATGGTTGCATTAAAGTTGAAGTGTGGCACAATGATAGTATTTGTGAGGCAGTACATACAGAATGGCTTAATCTCTTAATGATTTTTGAATTATTTAGAAGCCTAGATTTTTATATTATTAGCTTATTTGGCAGATGTAGGAGAATAACCCCAAATGCAACCTGCAGGCACTTCCTTTTATCTCCAGCCTATAAAACATGGCTTGAAAGACTAAGGGTCATTGATAAAATATCCAGCCTGAATCTTGGTGTTCTCTAGCAGTTATTCAATATTTTTTGTTTGAAATTAGCAACAATCTAGCTATTTTTTTCCAGCTAAGGACTAGCCAGTTGTCAGGCTCCTTACTCTTAGGACCAGTGATGTCCCAGTGGTGCAGTCAGACCTGAGCTCTGGAACATGAGCAGAAGGTTTGTGGGTGGAGAGCTTTCCTTCCAGAGACAGCAGGTCAGTCAGAAAGGATGGTGCTTTTTCAAATAAACCTCTCTTGCCTTTCATGTAGGGCAGGGATGTTGGACTAGATGACCTCCAGTGGTCTTTTCCAACCTTAACCTTCTGTGATTTTGTGCTCTCCTTCTGTTGGGCTTTTAAGCCCCAAGTTTGGCCCTTGTCTGTGATTTCAAGCTCATCTGGTCCCTGTTGGTGAAATGATCCAGCCCCATGCCCATGGCAGCTGTGCCAGCCCAGAGCATGGAGAGGGAGCCCTGCTGCCAGCAGCACAGCTCCTGGGCTGGAGTGGGTGTGGAGGAGCAGGGGGGAGCTGCTGTGCTTTTCCCTGTGCTTTTCCCTGTGCTTTTCCCTGTGCTTTTCCCTGTGGAGAGCTGTCCCTGTGGAGGAAGGGAGATCATTTGCAGCAGCATGTGTGGGTTGGTATGGCTGCATCATTGTTGGGGTGAAAGGATCTTTATCTGCTGGCATAAATATCCTACAGAAGGGCCTGTGGGCACCTGGGACGGGCATCTCTGAGACAGAAAGCTGCCCAGCAGGGCCTGGTGTGCTCCTCTTTCTGGACAGTTTGGATAAGGAGGTTGTGCTTGGCTTGACCAAGTCTTCTGTCAGGGCCTTTCTGCAGGTTTTACCTCGCTGTGCACAGGCTGCCAGGGAGCCCTGAGCAAGTGGGGATTCCCAAGGTGGTTTGCTTTGAGGAATGCACTCTGCAGTGGTGAAGCTGCTCCTTGCCCTTGGGACATGTTCCTGCCCTTCTCTGAAACACCCAGAGGAGTGCTGGGAGCCTCTGAGGTGGGAATACCCTTACCTGCTCCCAGGGCTGTTGGAGAGCCCCAGGCTGTGGGAATGGGACTCAGGGTGGCCCCAGCAGCCCACAGGCAGGGCCCCTACAATCCATTATCCTACCAGCCATTCTTGCAGGTGCTGGGTTGTGTCTACATAATATATGGAATATGATCAAAAGGATTGTTCCACAAAGTGACACAAAGATGGCAAAGCACATGCAGACCAAACATGCCCTGAAAGATGTTGCTGAGCGTTGTGTCACAGCCAGCTTTCCTCTTGGCTGGTGGAATCACTCTTTTATGTTTATGCTCATTTGGGAGATCTATAAATATAGAAAAGAAAAAAAAAACCCTCATCATCAGGCAGCTGTAGATGAGTTTTACTAATCCACAAATTCATTATTCAAGCATCTAAAAATACCTGGTCCTTGCTGAAAGTAGAGGAGAAGTGGCTGTTACTGGTGATGTCTTATTTGCATGGAAAACTGTGGATGCCTTATGATTACAGTGAAATTTCCCCTCTCAGAACAAGCAGCATGCAGTGGGGTTATTTAGCTTGATGCAAGTAGACAGATCAGAAAGTATATAAATGTCTAATGTGAATATTTCTCATTAGCTCAATTGCCCCAGGCTAGAGGGGCTGGGAGACTCTGATGTACCTAAATGAGCTTTGCAGAGTCGCAGTTCTTAAGGCTCTCTTCATCTACGTCAGAGCAATGTTAGTGAAGGTGAAAAGTGACAGGCAAACCCAAAAATATTTTCAAGTCAGAAGAAGGGAAATTCACCGTGGAGTGGTTGGCAGTGGGAGGAGAAATTTGTGGTGCTGTGACTATCCCCAGATGGAATCAGCAAATTCTGTTGTGTGTGTGTGTTTTTAGGGTCGTTCAATAGAAGAAAAAGAAATTCCCTCTACGTAACTGTGACTCTCCTCATTGTGTCAGTATTAATTCTAACGGTGGGCCTAGCTGCTACAACAAGAACCCAAAATGTGACTGTTGGAGGTTATTACCCAGGGGTTATTGTAAGTATAGAACTCCTAGGTAGGTCTAGAAAACTTATTGCCTACGAAGTCCCTTGTAATGCTGAAAATGTTGTAAGGGGTGATTTTGTCCTGAATATTTTGCTCAGCTACTTCATTACCATTTGATTTATTTGTTTTATTATTATTTTGCACCTGCTGCACATTCCCATGCAAAAATCCCACCCAAGTGGCAGCTTCCTCTGAGCTTAGGTAATAACTTGCTTTTGAGCTAATGGTGAGACAGATAAATAGATTTTATGTCAGTCAAAGCAACTTTAGAACTTCTTTGTTTACGTAGATCACACTAAGCCCAGGCAGAAGTAAGGCAAAGAAAGACTTTACTGCCAAAAGCAGTTGAGAGACCAGGTCTTGAAATACTGGTAACATGAACTTGTGGTCATAAATTTTACTTGCAGAAGTGTTTTAACAAATTTGAGTCCCTGGATGAGGAGCTGTGGCAGCTTGCCAGGGGAGCATGTACATCAAAGCCACGAGCACATCCATTTCTTCTTTTTTGTTATCAGCAGCTGAAAATGGGAAAGAACCATCTTTTAGCTTCACATGGCTTAATTTAGAGAAGACCACTGGTGTCCAGCCTTCCTGCCATTAGAGATATACTCTCTTAAAGAAGCGGGAGGGGCAAGTATGTCACGACCCTCCTGGCATGAGCAGAGCTCTAACACGAGCTGGAAGCAAGTCCTGTTCTGTTCCTGTGCATGTCTAAGACATGCTGAAAAAGATGCACTGAACTGCAATCAAATTAGGTGTCTCAGCAGATTAAATGCATCCAGTAGCCCCAGCTAGAGGCTCCTGGTATAACAGCTGTAGGATGCTGCACATTTGATTTGGAGCCTTGAATTTGGAGGCTTGAAACCATTCCAGAAAACCAGGTGGAGACTTGTTCTTGTCTTATTGCTGTTTGATTTATTTGCCATGCATTGCTGATCTCAAGGAGGTTTATACTTTCTGTGCCCAAGTTCCTCTACAGCTGAAGAAAGCCCCTTCACAGCCATTACAGTGTGGAACATTGTTGCAGATTATGTTGAGCCTCTTTGGTTTAGGTTTTCTGGCTTGTCCCGGTATCTCCTGCATTTAGGCCTGATCTTTTTTAAAGAGAAGTATAGAAGAAAGGTGTTGAGAAGGATGACAGCCTGGCTCCAGACTCCCCACACTTACTCTGCTCTGTGCCAGCCTGAGTTGAACCTCGTGCTTCAGAGCAGGTCCTGCAGACTGGTGCAAATGGGCAGAGTCTGCTGTTCACATCCCCTTGACATCTCCCGAGCTATTTATGGTCCAGGAACGTCAGCATCACTTACGCTTTTTTAAGGCTTAGTCCGCTCAAGGAATTAATGAAGTCCTGGACTTGGGAAGGACGTTGAGTTACTTTATTCAGAGGCACCCTGGCAATTTGTGTTTGTCACCAAATTCCCCACCTAGGTTCATTAATCTGCTCTGTGGAAATGTGTGATGACCTCACCTGTCTCGCTGCACAGGAAAACATTTCAGTGTGCTGCTGGATGCTTCAGAAGGTGCTTAAAATAGCTGATGTTTCATAACAAGCTGGGATTTCTCCCTTTACTGGGGAAAAAGGGCTGGCTGCAGTGAATGAGTATTCTGTGAGTTGTCCTCACACAGAGAGCCAGAAGTCTCTTTGTATGCTGGGTGACTTCTCTGTGTGTGGAGCAGTTCCATGGCTGGAATCATCTTATGGAACATAGAATCATAAAGTCATAGGATACTCTGAGTTTGAAGATACCCATCAGAGTCATTAAGTCCAACTCCAGGACACCCCCAAGAATCACACCATTTGCTTGAGGGCATTGTCCAAGTTCTTCCTGAACTCAGACATCAGATGTCTCATTGCTGCCATGCCTAAACCACCCTTCTTTCCTCCTTCAACTTCTGTTTCTTGGGCAAGCACCTCTTGTGCAAAGAGGAAGTATGCAAAGATGCTTCAATGCAGGGGATTCTCTTCCCAGGCCTCTGCTTCCAAGGAAGGACAGAACCGGGCACTGGAGACCTTCCACGTACCAGTAGGATTTTGTTTGGTTGGGTTTTTTGAGGGTTTGAAGTTGTTTTTTTCTCTAGCAGCTCAGTTCCTCATTGATACAGCTGGAGGAGCTGAAGCAGATGGTTCAGTGATATCCTGTAGCCAGGGTGCCTTCACCCTCCTCCATGACCACCCACACCTTCACAATATTCACAATCAGTGAATACCTTAGCTGTGTCCCTGTGGGAAATGTCCTCCCCTGTGGCTGGATGACCAGCCTGGGACAGGGAACCCCAAAGCACAGCAGTGGTGTCCAGCAGACAAGAGTAATGCTCAGGTGCAGAAGACAAGGAGCCCTGTGGAAGTGAGACTGTGAGATAGGTGTGTTGTCTCCAAGTTACAACAGCTGCCAAGAACTGTGTAAATTACTGACCTTTCTTAGGCTTTCACTGGCAAACCTCTTCTGTAATGGTTCCTTGCCAAGGATGTTGGCTTGTGGCTTTACTCTGAAAAAGCACATTTACTTTGTGTCCTGTCCTCCTTTCAGACAGACATCCCAGGGGATCACATCCACCAGCAAATAAATGATGTAACTGAGGAACATTACTAAGATCTCTTTGTCCCATCCATAGAAGAATGAGTAGTTTTTCCATTACTGCAATGAGAATTCCTGTTAATGAGAATCCACCAACTTATTTGTCTTCACCTGCTGGATGTACAATGGATGTACAGACTTGCTCTGATTTCTTCTTTTTGAATTGTCTTAAATTATCTAAAGCATTTCATATTTTGGTTTGAGGCTGCTCTGAAACACCATATGGATATTTCTCTTAAAGCTCAAAGGACACAAAACATTTTTCTTGAGCATTTGCCTTAGGTGTGTGTTTCCACACAAGTTTCCTCTGCTAGATATCACCAGACTGAAAATTATGCCTGGATCCACATCAGTGTTAATGCCTGGATCTCCCAAATTTTTTTGCTTGGACTTGAACTATAAATCTCCTGGTACTTGAGGAAGGTGGGGGTGTTGTTTGCATAAGCTAAACCATAAGCCCAGAAGCACTGGCAGGTCAGTGTGGGGCAGTTCAGTCCCTGCCCTGCCAATGGTAAGCAGACCCTGGCTTCATGGCAGTGCTTCCCACCATGGCAGTTTGTGCCTGATGTGGGGACAGGGGTCTGCAGGAGCTGGGAGTGCAAGCCAGGCAGTGGGGAGGCAGCAGCCTGATGCTGATCAGCTGCTCCACTTTTAATCCCTGCTGCTTGAGCCAGCTGCCCTCCCTGCCTGCAGCACTGCACCAAAGGTTGCTGGGCTTCAGCAGGGCAAGGGAAGATTGAAGCCCAAGTTTACATCACATTTGTGTCTGCTAATCTCTGCACATGCCTATGTCTGTTAGTATTGGATTCAATAAACTTCTGTTTTCTATTCCTGGATCTCAAAGTATCAATTCCAGGTTAGTTGACTCATTTTTTAATCACTGCAGCCTCTTGTCTCATGCCTTGTTTTCCTTCCTGGGGAGTTGGCCATTGGCCAGTTATTAGGCATTCTCACATGGATCTTCACTGACCCTTGATCTGTTGTCTTGATTTGCACCTCCTTAACATGACTGATCCAGCTGTAGGACTTTTCCAGCATTTCTCATTTTGCCAGCCCATGGAAGTGGGGTTGGATATGCTCTATACCAACCAAAGACCTTTCTCAGTGTGACACAATTCTATTTTTGCATCTCCCCTCTTAGTCCATGGTTCCTGCTTGAAGTCCCTGTTTCTGTCCTGGCTGAGGTGTGCTCTGTCCTAGAAACTTCTTCTTAGTGTAGCTTAAGGCTATGGAGAAAGGAGGTGGGAAATTCAGTCAGCTCTCCTGGCTGACTTCACTGAGCTGAAATAAGTGTTATCAGTTACAGCAGCAAGAAAAGATGCTTTTGTTGCAGTAGCTTATTCTGTTGGGCCAGTGTGAGCTCTTCTGGTAGAACACCCTGGTTGATGCATCCTCACCCCTGGAAATGAGAGAGGAGTAAGAGAAAACAGAAAACTGCTAAATCTTCTGAAGTATAAATCTCCCTTATTTCATGCTTCACACTGAGAAACTCTCTGAGTTGAAAACTGAGGTGGCTGCTCACATGTTCAGTGGGGTCACAGAAACCTGGTCCTGCAGGGTTTTGTGCATTGGTCCTGCTAGGTTTGCATCTGGAGGCTCCTGAGTGTCTTTAGGGTTGTTCCAAGACAGCAATGCATATCCTCATCCACCAGCCATTCCTCAGCATCACCGGGGGGGATGGAATTCAGAACTCATCCTTTTGGTTTCTACACATGCTTTTGGTGTCATCTGTGGGATACACCTGACAGTTCCTGCTAGTGAGAGACTCCACTGATTTCTTGCTGAAGGAAGAGAGCTCACACATCAGCAGAATGTTCTTTTGCTTCTTCTGGATTTAATTGTGTTCAGTCTGTTTGTTAAGTATGCTGAGTATCATCCTGAACTAAATGCTAACAATACATTGTTTTTCAGCTTGGTTTTGGGTCGTTCCTTGGAATAATCGGATCAAACTTGATAGAAAACAAAAGACAAATGGTAAGTTCTTTATAAAAACTTTTCTAAAAAAATGACTGTAACTCAAATACTGTGTGTAAGGAGTATTATTTTAGGTTTTCCTAGCTCTTCCAGTGTAGTCTTGCATACCTCTTGAGAACAGGAGATGGTTTCTGGCAGCCCAGGAGCAGCACCCTGGGCACTCTGCCTCGTGCCTCTCTCATCTCAGGAGGGCAGCTGCAATCCCCTGGCCACTGGCTGCCCCAGGCTCTGGCTGGAGATCCCTCCAGCCCTGCTCTGTGAGGCTGCCCAGGGCCCAGGGAGGTTGGGCTGTCCCTGCAGCCTGTCCTGCTGGGCTGCTCTGGCAGGGATGGAGAGGGCTCAGGGATCAGATTAGCAGTGTGCTCTGCTGACCAAGGCTAAGGCAGATTCTGCAAAGGCAAATGGGAGAAATTCCTGTCCAAATCCAGAGTCTGCCTTTGTGCTGCCCTTGCTTTGCAGGGGGAGAGGGTGAGGCAGACCCTGCAGGAGATGACATTTGCCTTTCCCACAGTCAGTCAGGGTGCAGGGGAGGTGAGTTTCCCAGTGGATATTTTTTGTTGCTTTCACCCTGGCCCTGCAAGAGCAACATATTCCTGTTCTTTCTGTCCTAGCAGGGTTTCAGCCTCTTGCTCATCATGCATTAGCAGCATGTCAGTGTCTGGTTGAGCAATGATCATATTGTGCCAGTCCTGGACTCTTCACGGGGGTGCCCACAAGTGACAGTGTGGCTCTAACTTGTTTGATTATTTTGAAGAGCCCTGGGTAGCCTGAGTTTATTCTTTTCATCTCTCTGTCATTTTGTGTCCCAAAAAACATTCATGACCCAGCTTTGCAGGGATTGCATCACTGCTGCCTGGGCTGGCAGCAGCGTGTCTCCACTCTGATGGCAGAGAGGACACACAGTAGCTGTCACTTACTGTCCCCGTGCTTTAGTCACATGTCCTCCTTACCCAGGAGCACTTCAGTGTCAGCTTTGTCCATTGCATGTTTCTATGATACCACTGGCCGTGGAGGATTTATTTTTTTCAACCTCTCTGAACTTCCCCTGTGTCCTAGTTTGCTAAAAGGCAGCCTTGGTCTGGCTTGTTGTGCAGCTGAGGGCAGAAAAGCCAAAAGCAGCTGGTGCAGCTGTGTTCTGGTGCATGTTTCTGTCTGTGAGGTGGCTGGTGAGTGTGAGGAGGGGAGTGAGCCAGTGTGGCTGATGGGGAGAGCTAACCTGAAGGAGCACTTCTCACTGCCCCCAGGCTGCTGACAGGAGCAGACCTCTCTGGTTTTTCCCACCCAGGTGTATTGACTCCCATGCCATGCCTCTAGAAGGGAAGGGAGAGTTTTTGTGCCCCCAGGGAGGGCCAGCTGCCCAGGCAGCTCTGGCACACACCCCACTGCCCACTCAGCAGCTTCCAAGTGAAGAGTCAGCAGTTTACATGCCTTTATGTCATCTATGCCATGGAAAAGTAAGAACCAGCACCTTCACAGCCCATCTGGGGCTGTACCATCACCTAAAGGGAGCCTCAGCCCAGGACACTCCTGCCCTCTCTGAACCCACTTTGTCTTTTGTTGTCTGAATGCTGCTTGGTGTGGCTGACTTCATCTGGAGTAACGTGAGTGAAGAGCAGTCAATAATATCACACAGCTCTAGAGAGGGACTTCTGCTTGCTACAGTAACAGTATTATCAACCCCAAATCAAAAATCTTGTTGGCAAGTTGAAAACTGGGATTTTTAAAATTAATTTTGTCAAGAAAATTAATCCACAAACACTCTAGTGTTTGTGTCCAAAAAGGAGACAGAGGAGTCCTGTAATTTTATTCAAATAAAGGGAGAGGCCATGGGTCATTTCCCCTGGGGTTTCTCAAAATTTTTAGGGGATGCAGCCTCTTTTTTAGCCTCATTTCCCTCTCTCTTTCCCTGTTGGCTGAGGTACATGAGAGGTGTAGAGTTCCTGAAACACCTAGTACCTCCTTTTAATGTATATCCCCCCTGTTTCTTCCTTGTGTCTCTGTTCTTTTTCTCTAAATCGAGAGATTTAGCACAGTCTCCAGTAAGTAACAGTCTGTGTCAATTAGTGGAATTCCTATGGAATTTATGGTTCCCTCCATTGCTTCTTTCACCTCTCTGTGTCTGACCTTATCTACCATCAGGCCCACAGTTTGTTTGTAAAGACATTCTTTTAAAAGAAGACATTTTTTTCTTTTTCATTCTTTTCCATTGCTATGTTTCTATTTGCTGTTTGATTTTTTTTTCCTCTGCCATAAATTCACAGTGTTTGGTTTTCAGGCTTTTCTTTCTGCATCTGAGAGGGGAAAAAACTGTATGTAAATAAAGTGAGCATCAGATACTTACCTCTTGGTTGGGCTGTTATGAAAGTATCATTAACTTTGTATTTATTTTGAACCACCATATTAGCAGCTCCTATCTGTGAGCAGAGATCACTGACAAATTCCCTAATTGTATATATTTAGTGTTTGGCTGACTTCCCATCTCTAAGGCTCATGCTATTTAGGGCAAATATCCTCTTTCATGTGTGTATAAAACAAAGGACAGTACTGAAAAAAACTAAACTTGCTACAAAATAACCTAAGCCATAAACTCTGTGTCTTCCAGCAAAACTGGACTTTCTCCCCATGTGTGGTTTCACTGGTTTGGTAGTGAGACAGTGTGACCTTGCAGTGGATGGTGTGAGTTGGGATCCAGACATGCAAAGGGTGGGGCTGAGTGGGGAAGAAATACAGGAGTTTACAGCTGACAGAAACAGGGTCAGTGTAAGATCTGGTCCTGGAAAACTTGTCACCTGCTGCCATCTGCAAGTACTTTGTGGCACAGCAGCTAATATTCCAGTAACAGCTTGCTGTGATCAGGACACCTTCACGTGGTCACTGGGATGTTTCACAGCCTGCTCTCTCTGCTGCTGCAGCTCTGTCTCTGCCTTGAATACTTGCCTTATCTAGAAAACCATTTCATTGTATCTCATTTTTAAGAAAGTCATTTCCACTGCCCCAGGTGAGCCCTCTGGCATCTCCAGTCATTGTTCAAGCTGATCTGGTCTGTACATGGAGGTTACTGGAACAAGAGCTGTTTTCACCTAGGGAGATGTAGATAACACCAGGGTGATTAACCTAAAAATCCAGAGGGACTTTAAAGACACCCAGAGGATCCTTCTGGATTGTATTTGTCTGGGGGGTTGGCTTGTCTTTCTAGGAACTGGAGCCTTGGGCAGTGGCAGGAGCCAAGGTTTTCAGGCAAACTTAGTACCTGGATCTTTAAAACAAACATCCCCAAGTCAGGAGATCTGAGATATCTGTCAGTGCTGTTAGCTTTTGCTAACATCTGCTGTTGTATTTGGACTGTAGAGATTTTTACTGTTGCTCACAGCTCCCCCATGACCAGAGTCACCTTTGTACTTGTGAAGGAACAGTTTTTAACAGCTGCCAGCAACTTACACTTGAAGGTTTTGGTCACCAGAGTTGGAAAACCACCAGGGAGCTTCCTGTTCTTTACACTGAAATACTGTAAATATATTGAAATAACGTATTTCAGTGTATATGAAGTAATATTGAAAGCTGTTCCCCGAGCTACATTTTGTGAACCTGTTTTTCTGAATGCTATGGTTGCCCTCCCTCCACAGCCCTGCTGATATTCCCAGTGTGCTTTGGCAGAGGGGATTTATTGGGATCAGTGCTGGGAGCTCGGTGTGTGAGGAGCTGGTCAGGAGCCCACTGGCAACAGCTGAGCTGAGTTCAGGTGTGAGAGGGGCTGTGTCAGCACTGGTGACAGCACAGCTCATCCAGATGAGCACTGGCTCTTTGGCAGAGGTGGTGTTTGAAGTGGCATAGTGGGAATAGACAGTCTCATACCTGGATTGGAGATTATTCCTGCTTTACCTGCTGAATGCTTTCACCCTAATTTTAAGAGCGGGCAGAATGGGACCAGTGGGAAAGGATCATGCCTGTCTGACTGCCCTTCTCAGTCTGCCCGTGGAAGGAAGTCTCTCTCCTTGTAGCTCTCCAGTGGGAGCTGGATGGACTGTGCTTGCCACAGCCTGGCACCAAGAGCCCAGCCAGGCTGCTGTGAGGGTGTACAGCACCCGTGGCATCCCCTGCTCACTGCCTTCTGCTCTCCTGGCTTGTGCCTGTGCCTGCATCCAAGTGTTGTTCCCTGGAGGCACAGTCCCAGCAGAGAGGTTCACACACTGCAGTCTCCTGCATCCTCACAGCTCAGGAAGTGCTCACAGGAGCAGCTCCCCACAGCGCTGCAGGGTGAGGAGAGAAAAATTTCTCCATCTCTCCAGGGGAGAGTTAAGGACAGCAGCAGCCAGAAGAGGAGGTGTATTCTCAACCCAGGTTTAGCCTATTGGAGTCATAGAAAAACCTGCATTACTCTATCAAGTCCCCAGAGAACCAGTCTGGCACAATGCTCCTACTCCTGCCACTCTGCCAGAGCAGTCTGTGCAGCCCGGGCAAACATTTGGGTCATTGATTGCTTGAGGCCTTATTGACTGTGCTTTACATATCCTTGTGGGGAGGGCTCTGATCACTGGATTGTGGTGAGGCAGATGATACTTTGCTTTGTTTTCCTCTCTCAGCTGGTTGCATCGATCGTCTTCATCAGCTTCGGTGTCATCGCTGCGTTCTGCTGTGCCATAGTAGACGGTGTCTTTGCTGCCAGACACATAGTAAGTGCTTCCAGGAAAACACAGGTCCTGCAATGCTTTTACTCTAAGAAAATGATGATGCTGTCTGCAAGCCTGTAGCAGGCCACATCAATGTAAATGTGTATCATGTGCTGAATGCTGATTTAAATCACAAGCTTTAGAAAAATGTTACCGTTTTTAAAAAAAGTGTTTTAAAATTAGTGGAAAGCACTAAGATCTTAAAGCTTTGCTTTGGGTGTTTTTGGCTTTATGTGTTTACTGAGTATCGGAACACTTAAGATGTAATGTGAATTACAACTATTGCCAAGGGACAAAATATGAGCAGCAGCATCTATTTTGTTTTAAATGTAGGCAGAGCTTGTTCTTAATGCAGAGTGAATCACTGGATGCTGTAGTAGAATGAAGCAATTTGATACGAAGCTCACTGAAGCATTACAGTATAAACAGGAAACATTTGCAGTAGGTTCTCAGTTTCCATTTGGTGACTTAAAAAATTATGAGCTACTGCTGTCATGACCAATCACTAGTACAGTGAGATGTGCAGAAGCTTTAGTTATTGGTATAGAAATAAAAAGACAGAGCTTCATTTCAGCTTTTTGTTTGAAATTTGTAACTGCAGTTTTTTGTCCTGCAACTCTGCAGTTTGATGACTGTTTTTGAAATTTTTGGCAAAAAGGGATTAAAAAAGGATTATTTGTATCAGAACGGAAAGGAATTTCAGAAGGTCAGAATTACCCATGGAATGGAAACTCCCTGTGTCAGCTGGCTAGTTAGGCTCCTTGTGAAGGTGGGTCTTCTTTCCTGCCCCTGAGTATTCCAGTGGTGGAAAGGTGGCTGGATGGCAGGATTTGCTGGCAGAGCAAAGGGCAGCTCCTCTCAGTTGTGTGATGAGTGTCCATCTGTCTGGACAAAACCAGCAAGTCTGGGCCATCTCTGACCCTCTTTTCAAGGGTGTGACCTCATAGGTTGGGTTGTGGCATGAGCTGGCAGCTCCTCCCAGCTGGCTCTGAGGGTGGCTGTGGGTCTGAGGCAACCAGAGCTGAGCAGTTGTGATGACAAAGGCTTTGGTTTCTGCCTCTTGATGAGCAGATGGGCTTTTGGCCTCATTTTATCACCTGACAGTCCAAAAATGTCACCACCTTGCTGGAAACATGCTCTGCCATGCCAGCACAAAGGATTCTTCCTGTTGCCAGCTGCTGCCACTGCCCTGGCACCCTGAGCTTTGGATCAGACACCTGGAGAGCCAGTCTGGCTGCTCCTGGGAGGGGCTCGCTGATGTGGATACAGGTCTGACATTGCTTTCCCTGAGGTTTTGCCTTGGACATTAAGCTGCCACAAAGGGAGGCATTAATGCATGTTTGCAGGCTGGAATGTTGATGATCCTGTATACCTTTCCCAAAAGACACTGAAGAGCACAGGAAGGACAAATTTGTGAACAATTAATGAAAAATTGCTATGATTCAGCAAGAAGAACCCTCAGAAATAGGTCAAGCAGACCTGGTCTGTGTCTGTTCAGTTCAGGATGGTCACTATCACCCAAAGAGCCCAGCTTAAGAGACTACTCCTCCCATGCTGGCTGTAACAATTTCATACCTCCAAAGACCAGGGCTGAACATTCCCCAGGGCTCAGGGGACTGGGGTGGGAGCTGCAGAGCTGTTGCTGTTTTGAGGAGCTGGTGTGAAATCAGGGTCTCTCTGAAGTCTGGCCCCTTTCCCCAGCCCCTTTGGGTGAGTTTGGTTTTGCTGCAGGGCTAAGCCTGGTGCTTTCTCTCTGGCAGGATCTGCGGCCGCTGTACGCGGGGCGATGTCAGTACTACTCCAAGAGTACAACCCCACCAGAGGTGAGAGCAGGTCCTGCTGTGTCCTGATAAGGGCCCAGCTTCTTGGAGCAGGTGGAGGAACCTGCTGCCAGGCAGCTGCTCCAGTGTCCTGGAGGTCTGCAGAGTGAGGAGGGGGTGGGAGGCTGGGCCTGGGGTGGGAGCAGGGTGCTGGGAGCCCTCGGGAGGTGGGTTCCTCCATGTGCTGCCTCAGTAGTGAAGGAGCAGATGGAGAGAAGGGGATGTAGTACAGGAAAATTCACCAGTTTCTCTAGATCTTCTGCTGTGCATTCATAGGAGCTGGGTGCTGGGTTAAGGTTTCAGACAGAAATAATTTCTGTGTATATGAGCAACAAGTACCAGCCTCTGCACCTCTCCTATTGTCTTCTCCAAAGAGAAGCCTGTTGGGGATGGATGATCCTGCCACATACTGATAGTGTGTATGGACATCTGTCTGGCTTTGCTGGGCACTGATTGTCTCAGAGCTTTCCTCACAAGTCCACAGGTAGTTCTGAATAAGCATTATATACCAAATTAGAAGGCCTGCTTGAGGGTGCAAGGTTAAATGCCACAGAGCAGTTTGGGAGTGGTCCACTCTCTTTTCAGGACTGTCCATGTGGAGCCGGGTGTTACCACCCACAGGCACACACAATGAACCACTCTGGTCAGTTCTGCACCACTATGGGAATCTTGCTCTCAGTCTGGGCCATGCTGTTGACAACTCCCTGCTCTGCCTTGCCCTGGGGTGAGGTGGGTTAGCTCAGCAAGGCCCTGGCTGCTTGCAGGAGTTGCAAAACCTCCTTCCTCTGCAGGGACGTGGTTGTTTGTGAGCTCCCCACAGCGAGAGGAAACTCTGCTCTAGCCTAGTGCATCTCTGCTCCAGTAACTGGGGCTTTGTGGGAGCAAGATAAGGGAAGAAAAGTCTGCCTGGTGCTAATGGGGAGATCACTGAGAATTCTACATGTAGAGCAGGCCAAAGAGCAGCAGAAACTGTGTTTGGGGATTGTGTCGTTCTGTGCTTTATGTATCTTTTTTGTGTTCACACAGGCGGTCTGTCACCCACAGCGCCGTGCCCCCTGCACACCGAAAATAAAAACCAATACCTGCTTCTGCTGTGACCTGTACAACTGCGGGAAGTAAGCCAAAAATGCCACTCCTGGCCATGGGAAGGGCGAGCAGTGCTCATGCTCGTTTGCAATAGCTTGCAGCTCGTTGGCAGGATAGTCTTGGTTAATGGCAGTTGTTGTGGGAAGGGACCTTAAGCTGTGTTTGTTAGCAAGGAGGAGTCCCAGACAAAAGCTAACCAAGTAAAGGTGGGTGTGAAATACACCCAGGCCATCCCAGCTATGGGTGAGGATGCTCTGGGCCAGCCCAGCTGGAAAAATGAGAGCACAGGAGTTTCCATTACTTTCGTGCTTGGTGTCCTCCTCAGGTTTTCCACCTATTGAGCATTGCTTGTCTTAACACCTTCCTTCTCTGTTGGCACTGGGTTTTGTTTTTTTTTGCTTTGAGAATATTGAAGATGCAAAAAAACTGGGACACTGTTCCTCTTCATTGTTGCCACCATTCCATTCCCCACCCTGCTAGCAGAGAGGAGACTTAACAGGCTGGTGCCATCTGTGCCTTCATAAAGCAGTGTCCTCTCTGCCCAGAGAATGTCTTTCATGCTCACACGGGGTTGGAAGGTGAACCAGCACTGTGCAATGAGTCAGAAGGTGGTTACCAGTCAAGAACCACTGCAGAGTGATCACACCACTGAGATCTGGCCACTGTGCCTAAAGCCAGCTTAATTTACAGCATGTGCTGCTTATACCTTGTGGAGTGTCCAATGTGTGTCAGCAAGGAATTAATAAATTGATTTTTTTACTGCTGGCTCTTGCCTAGGGCTGTTTAAGGCTTAGCATTTCTCACGGTACTTGGTACTTAGTTGGGCTGGCCTCTGATTAAATCATTGACTGTGGTGGATGAAGATCAAAAGCTGCTGTTGGAGAGGGTGGGTGGTTCCTGTGCTGGGAAGTGTGATCTCTGGTCTCTGTAGGACTTTGTGTGTGCGAAAGAGGCGTGAAGCTCATGCTTTCCTTGGGCAGTTTACAGAACACAATTCCTTCTTACTAGCTGAAAAGAGTGATACACAGAGAACTGATAGGAATAGAAAAGCTTGAAACCTTTCTGTATTTCTTTGTTTTTGTTGGTATTTTGTTTTTTTCCCCCCAGTCCTGGTTCTAGGACCTGCCCCTGACCCATTTCCCCCTCTCTGATGAAAGATATCAGTTGTTGCTATTTTAATCTTGTTTCGTACCACACAAACATCCTGCACTGGGGAGGTGCTGTCTGGTGTCTCAGTAAGAGAGGCACGGACACTCAAGACTGGTCAGTGCACATGTAAAGGATGGAAATCATGGCAAATGTGACAGCAATCTTGCATTCTTCCTGATGCTGGGAACCCTGGCTTTGGCAGCACGGGACCAGCCCCTTCCCTCTGATAAGGACACGCTGAAACGCGGGATGTTCTCACTGAGATCCGTGCTCGCACACATCTCCATAGGAACGAGCACTTGCAAACTGCACTTTCAGGTTTTATTGTTGAGGGTCACGGGAGAGCTCAGTTTACACAGAGGCCGTGCCAGCCAGCACACAGCTTTGTGTAACCCCACAGCTTTGTGGGGCCTCGATTCTGCTTGAAATCCCCATCTCCTCCTTGCCATGTCTCCTGCAATGGCCTGCTAAAATGAAATGTGGGAGTAAAAAGGGTAAAGAGGTTGAGTAATTAGCAAAGGAGGGTGACTCTTGTGAAATGGGGCAGTTTCCTGCAGGCCTTGTGGAGTCTGCTGAGGAGCTGAACCTTTATCTGCTGCTTCCTGACCTTAAATATGAGCCAGTTCTTCCCCCTTTCCTCAAAGCTCTCATGTGCTTTGAGCCTAACCCTGTGTGTGAGCTGGCAGATAAGTCATTCATAAGCTCTTGGTACTGTTTGTCCCTGATAAATATGTTTTCTGAAGGGGTATTTGCTGTAGGCCACTATATCTGGTAAGCTGTGCTGAAGGCCAGCCTGCTCCCCACCCAGCAGTCAGAGAGGTCATTCCTGAAGAACTCCACGGCAAGACTTCAGCCCACATGTTGCAGGAGTTGCTTTTCCTATTCCAAAATAATGACCTAAGATTTGACCGAGTTTTCTCTCTCTCTTTTCTGCGTGTGGAAAAGGATCAGAGTGTGAGCAGAAAGATGAGGTGCCAGGCTCCAGCCAGCCCAGGCTGCTGTAGAGCTGGGAGGGGCCGGGGGCTGGAGCGGGGCACGGAGCTGGAGCTGCTTGGTGGCCAAGCCCTGCGAGCCAGGTGGGAGCTGTGCTGGCCCGTGGCCATCCCACCCAGCTGCCCTGGGGCTCTGGGGAGCAGCCAGCACTGCCTGGGGGGCAGCTGCTGCTCCTCGGGCACAGACTGATTTCCCAGGCTAATTCCAAGACCAGTTTGTCCTTGGTAAGCCTCCAGGACCTCGGTGGAGATTTCAGCTGAAAGAAATAACTGGCAGGTTCAGACACAAAGTCATTTGTTTCAGAACAGAGCAAGTAATTCGTTTCAGAACTCCCTTTGTGCAGGGCAATCGTGGATGCCACAAGCATGGGATCCAGGAGGCTTTGTCCCCACTCCCTCAGTAGTAAGGTCCAGGTTATCACTGAGTTGCAGAATGCATTTTACTGTCCAGCAGTACTGCTTAGGTTTTATGATATGTGGTGCATTTTTTTATCATTACTGTTGTTTTTTTCCTAATCTAGCAGAGTAGAGATTTCTGGAGGGTACTATGAGTACATTGATGTCAGCAGCTGCCAGGACATCATCCACCTTTACCACTTGCTCTGGTCGGCAACAATTCTGAACATAGTTGGGCTGTTCCTTGGGATCATTACAGCAGCAATACTTGGAGGCTTTAAAGACATGGTAAGAGGATATCAATTTCTCAGTGCATTAAAGAAAACGAATCAGGCAAATTGCCTTTAAAAATAATAATGGAAACTATTGGTATTTCAGTGCAAATGATCTATGAATTACTTCACTCAGGGTGGGAAGAAAAGCAAGAAATAACTATAATGAAAAAGTGGAAGTGATTCACTTTTCTGATCTTCTGGTCACCACCTGAGCACAGTTAGAAAATATTAATAGAATTGGGAGACTGTATTTTCAAAAGGAACCATCAGAGAGGCATTGGCAATACAAGGATGATTAAAAATAAGCTCTTTCTTAAAAATTGATCTTCCTTTTCATAGTATTCACATTCTACAAGGAAAAGTGTGGTGATTGCTCATTATTTGTTGATTTTATAGTAGCAGTCTGAGCTTTACAGACTGTTTAAGCAGCTGTGTTAGGCTGAAACTCTCCGTCTAATTTCTTCATGGTGCAGAACCTGAGAGGGTGAACTGCGGATCAAAATCAAACTTCAGATAATGAAAAAATACTGTTCTAACAATGTGAGCTTTGGAATACCTTCACTTAACCAGGCTGCCTGTTATCTTCCATATGGTTTTGTTCTAAACCAGCATAAATGAAGGGACAGAACTGAATGTTCAACAGATACATTTGGAGCTTTTTCAGTCGCTTGTGACTAATTTGGAATAACACAAAAACAGTCACACAGAAAAGAGATTTGTTGTCAGAACTCTAAACTCTTTTCAGACTCACCAATATCTTCCCAAAGAAAACAGGAGACACATTCCCAGCTGTGCATCACAACCCTTTGAGATTTGATCTACACCAGAGAGCCTCTGAAAACAAAGATGTATAGAAATGAGCAGCAATGCACAAAATGCACTAAATAACAGAGTAATGTGGAAGTAATTAATAATTTCTCTTACTTGTGAAGAAGTAAATCTGTTTTGTGTGAGTACTGGCGTGCACTGGGCTGCTGCCAGCTTCTTGTTTGGAATCTGAAACAATAAGTGGCTGTGGAACAAAATGACCTTGGAACGTAGCTGCTGCCTGAGAGGGAACTGGATTGCCAGTTGCTAATGCAACAGAGTTATGTGTGTCCAAAGACACACAGTGCTCCTTTAAATAATTTCTGCTTTCATTCAGCTCTCAGCTTTCTGTGGCTGAGTTTGCAGCCTCATACTCTCTTCTTTTCCTTTTGACAGACTCCTTCCCTCCCTACGCTGAACTGCACTGTTGAAAATGCACACCCTTCAGTGACCTACTACTCCAGGCCACAGGTGACATCTTACAACTCCTACTACCACAGCACTCCTCACCTGCCTCCCTACTCTGCTTATGACTTTCAGGTGGGCAACTTTACAGGATGTTTCCTTGTTTAGCAGCAAGGTTAAATCCAGCCAGTCTGCAGGACTCTGGGGGCCTGTCTTCCTGTCATTCGCACTGTTTAATTTTCTTGTTCCTGCAGAAAATACCAAATTTTTCCTACTAGTCCTTGGCAGTGCTCTCTCTTACTAAGGCAGTGTTGTCCTGAAAGCTGTCCTTGAAGTGAAGGCAAGAGGAGGACCTGCTGCCTGCCTGCCTCCCCATCACTTACTAGTAGAGATGACATTAAAAATAGGCACTGCCTCTGGCACTGCAATGTTCTGAAGAGAGAGGCAAAGCCAGGTGTTCAGGTGCTAGATTTTATTAGGCCTGAGAGTGTCTGAGAGCAATAGAAGAGCTTTTGGAAACAAGCTATTTGATCTCCTGAAGATACATGATGCCTGAAAAGCTATTTTGTTGTGTTTATTTTCCACATGCTTCAGCTGGTCTAAGAGGGGTCCCTGCAAATATCCCTCTGCTGTAATGCATCCCTTCCTCTTTGAGCTAGGGAGCTGTGCTGTTGGAAACAGCAATTTCATGTGAACCTTGCTGCCAACAACAGCTTTTGCTTGTTGAAGCAGATGAGGACATTTCCTCCTCTGCCCTTCTCTCAGGTGGATATTACCACAGGGGTGATGTTAACTAACACATCACACAACCACCAGCACTGGAGACTTTTTTTTTATTAACAAGATTTTAAGATCTTGGTCATCAACAAAGAGCTGTGCTCTGTGATAGCCACATGCCTCATCTGAGCCATGCATTAGAGGTAACATGAATCTAAACCTTCCTGGGTCTGCTGCTAGTGCCACTGCACAATGCTCTTGTCAGGGCTTCTAATATAATTGAACACTTAAGTCAGAAATTCTAGTATGTATTTGTGGTTCATTTTTGAGATTAATAAAACCTGGGACAGTCACTGGCGCTGTATAACTTCCTGCCAGCCTCAAAAAAATGTTAACCTCAGTGCATGCCAAACCAAGCTCTGCTACAAAGTCCTTTTCTCAGTTCCTCAGCAGTTCTAAGCACTGTTTGACCCAGAGTTTGCCAGGGTGGCAGCCCCAGTACCTGCAGAGAGCTCAGCATGGGTGATTTCCCTGCTTTGTAACTGGAAGTGCTGCTGGGCTCTGCTAACACAGCTCAGCCAGGGAGATCAAAGTGTCTGGGTCTCACTGCTGTGAGCACAGGTGTTGGCTTAGGAGGCGGCACAAAAGCTGGGCATAAATTCAACTCATCTAAATTTAATATAGCCAAGTCCCTCTTTAAAATGAAATTCCAAGTCTGAGCCTTGCATATCTTCCAGGGAACTTGGGGCCTGCATGGGAGCATTAGCTGAGCCTCTGGCTGTGGAGACTCTCTTGCCTTGAGCCCTGCTCTGCTCCAGGCAGTGACTGTCCCACCCTGGCCCCTGTCCCCTGACATCCTGCAGCACGGGGAGCAAGCCCAGCCGTGCCTCTCAAATCCCTTCCAAAGGATGCACTCCCTCTGGTGCAAGAATGCTTCCCACTCATTCCACACATTTTTCACAGGAGAAAAACAACACACCAGAATTCCTAAGGAAGCCTGGGCCCTTGCAAAAACCTGACTTTTACACACAGCTCTAAAATGGCAGACCCAGTTCTTTGGTTTTGGAGCAGCTCGTTCGCTGTTGCTGCTGGCTGGTGTGTGACCCAAGATTTGAGATGAACTAATCAGTTTTCAGTTCTCCAGTGTTTGTGAAATGCAGCAGGCACACAGAAGTGATGAGAATTTTTTTTTAATGTCTTCAATTTTGGATCTAAGGAGCTTTATTTTTCAAAACCATTACTTACAGGCTGTACTTACTTTGAATGCAACAAGTTATCTGAAATGTTATTTGTAGGTACATGATTCGATACATGATAACCTTGAAATGTTAATTTTGAGCTGTTTGGTAGTGAAATCTCGCTTTGACAAAGTAATTTCCATTAGGAAATGGATACATTACAGCCTTTGCTGTCTCCCTGCAGCATTCCAGCGTGTTTCCAGCCTCCACTCCTTCTGGCCTCTCCGATGACCCCCAGTCCCTGTCACCTTCTCCCAGCTATATGTGGGCCTCTAATGCTCCACCTCGTTACTCACCACCCTATTTCCCACCTTTTGAGAAGCCACCACCTTACACGCCATAAAGAACGGGGGAAAGAAGAAAAAAAATATTTGCCATCGAAATAAGTGTGAACATTTTGTATTTATATTTTACTGTGGGAGGGAGCAGAATACAGAAGATAATTGCAAATAAAAATATTAGATTGGAGTGTCCTTTTTTGCAAGACTTATTTCAGAAATTTAGCGATGGCCTGTGACAAAGGGGACAGACTTCTGATGTTTTAATGAGTCACTGAGTAGGTGACCTAAATTTCAGCCTCTTTGGTTCCTGTAGTCCTTGATTTTTAATCAAGTGATCCAACATAGATTACAGATTCTGGTCTGCCTTACTCCATCTTGTGCCAAGCTGAAGTAAGGGTAGCCAAGATCAATAGTTGCTAGAGATTATCAGTCTGAGGTGAGGGTGCTTGCAGACAGCACAACTCATCACTGGTTTTGTTTGGCCTTTGGGCTCCAGTTGCTGGGATTTTGGCTGGGAGGACACAGGACCTAGCTCACATCACTTGTTGGCCCAACACACTTCAAAAATTTTGGGGGGAACTGTGACAGTGCCTCAAAAAGTAACCCTATTGAAAAGGATAACATCATAGGATAGCCTGATGCATGTGTAGCAAAATAATCAGAATATTGCTTTTTTGAGGGGGGGCAAACTGTTTTTATTTCAGGTTGCTTCTTAAGATAAAAGATTAAATGGAGTTGTGTCTCTCTGAATTCTGTGTAAGTAATGCTGAAGTCAAACAGTTTGGGTGGTTGCACTGCCTAAATTGTCCTTGTATTCCTATAAAAAAAATTAGGAACTGTCTAGAAGTCACTGAAACAGTGCAATGAAAATGTTATTTATTTATTTATTTATTTACCTTTTCTGTGGTTGGGAATTTCTTTTTAAGCTTGTACTTTTAACTTTTTTAATGGACTGAATCAGCACCCTGAACAAGCACTGGTTTAGTAGCTGTATTATGGGCTGCACATAAGGAATATCCACTACTAGTTCTCCAAGATATAAAGTCTCACACAGATGAAATTCAACACTCTGTAATATAGGACAAAACTGAGAAATTTGCAATTACTGTTGTGACTTTCATTTACTCTTCAGCTGATGACTGTGCTGATTGATCTAGATTCCAGCAGATTTTGCATGCATCTTGCATAACAAAAGGTCAGCTTTGATATGTGACACACTGACCTCTAAAGTGTGGTTCTACTCCAGGAAGTGATTTCAGATGACAGTGTTCGGATCTGACCTGCTCAACCTGAGCATTCTCAACTGCTTACTTCAGGGATAAAAACAACATCAACATTTTACTCCTTATTTATTTCCTTGGCATCGGTTTGCTGATCCTAATCCTCAGTTGCCTTCCTTTACTTGCAACTGATGCAAACAAAAAGGTACCTAAAAGTTAAATTTGGCTTTCAGAATCAAAATGGAATACATGCTGGTGGGTTGGGGGAGAATCCAGATGGATTTTAAACTGCAGCACCTACTTACAATCTATTAAAAAAAATTAAAATGCTGTCAACATGGAAAACAAACACTGAAGTCTCTGATCTCACTTTTCAAAGTACAC
Organism: Peucedramus taeniatus; assembly: GCA_013400575.1. Taxonomy (NCBI): domain Eukaryota; kingdom Metazoa; phylum Chordata; class Aves; order Passeriformes; family Fringillidae; genus Peucedramus; species Peucedramus taeniatus. The sequence continues at coordinate 74,162 of WBNO01030068.1, forward strand.
CCACACTTTATAATGCTGTTTTTAATCCTATGCATTTGCAAAGCCTTTAGGCTAGACTCTGTATTAACGTTATCATTTCCACTGTCAAATACTAATCAGTACATTAGTTCATTAAAGGATGACACTTTATCCAGAAGCAAGTGTGACTTTTCTCCAGTAAGAAGGGAAAAAGGAATGCAGCTCACAGGATTTAAAGCAGTAGTGTATGTAGAACATATCCTGGTGGCATTTTGTTTTACTATAGAATGTTGAAGTGCAGCTCCTATAAATTTGCATACTGGAAATAAATTTATATACTGGGGCATCCTCCATTTTATATTACATTTTATTGAATTAAAGAGATATAAAGAATCTCTTGATAAAGAGATCATGGGCAATTTCAAAACAGACAGTACTTCTCTTGATAAAACTCCCCACAAAACTAGAATCAGAAGGGCACATTAATCTAGTATCAGAAAACATTTTATTGCTTTATTTTGAAAATAAAAGCTAACAGTCCTGTCCCACTTCTGACAAACACTGTACCATTTGTGCCTGTCAACTAAATAGGGCTAGAAGGACTAGGGGACACCACAGGACAGGACTGAACATCCTGAAGAGAACATAACTTAGTGGCAGAGAAACAATTAGGAGATGAATTGTGTCATTGGTTTTGAGTTGAAAAATACTAACCTTAGGAAATTATCCAAATTCACATTTTTTTCTAAGGAATATTTTAGCAAAAATTACATTGCTGCTTTAAATTCACTATAAAAGGACAAGTACATGTTCACATTTAAAAACTTACTGGTGGTATTTTCTGTTGAATTACCTGTTTCATTCTGCTTGAGTAAAACAAAGCATTTAATGTAACTGCAACATTCTGCACTGTATTTGTCATTTCTTATGAGAATGTCAAGTTTGTGACTCATATGTACCCTTTTATTACTTTGCCAAAGTTAAATAAAATTGTGTGACTTTTGTAAACATTTACCAATTCTATTTTACATTTTAACAACCTTTCTGTTTTACTAGCATCTTTAAGGTTATTTTTAAAAAATGAGTAAAATTTACATTTTAAAAAATCAAAGCAAAAAAAAAAAAAAAAAAAAAAACCCAACAAAAAAACCCCATCTCTATTCACTGTATTGGAGAAATATGTCTAGCAGGATTAGCCAAAAACTCCTTAAGTTCTGTTTTTGAAGGCGCTCATGCCCCTTCAAAGCTCATGCATTATTATTTGATAATTCAGCAGTTTTACCCACATAACATGGTGCCCTGTCCTCAAGCCCTGTAAAGTTATTACTTCTGATTTTTCACTTAACACAGATCTGAATAATCCAACCAGTGAAGTCTCAGTGTCTCCTTTGCTTACTTTGGGCCTATTCTGTCCTGATGATGTCAGCAGAGTGAGGTAGAAGCCCTATGCCAAAGAGATTAAGGCATCTAGAAAATTTGTTATGTTACTATTAAATTGCATTCCTTACATGCAGTAGGAAGTCTGCACAAAGTAAGTGACTATTTCCTGTTGGCCCAGGTCACCAACAATGGAGCTCTTAGAAATCATGACCAGTCAGCAGCTGGTAAGAAGAGCCCAAACCAGGAGTGAGCTGAGAGCACTGCACTGGTCACTCTGTATGTTTTACTGGTCACCAGGTGGGGTTTTGTTGACTTTGAGCTCATCTGCAATGCCAGCAGTTGGTCAGACTGTTCCAGTCTCAGGACAGCTCTGCCTGTCCTGAGAGTTCCCATCCACCCCATCTATCACAGCATTCAGCTCACAGCACACTGGAGTTGTTGAGCTAATTTGCTTTCTTGGAAAGTGTTCAACAAAACCAATTAAACAGCATCAAAACAAACAAACAAAACTAAATAAACTAAATAAAAATACCTCTCCCGTTCCCCCCCACAGTGGGTTCCCTGCTATTCCCAAAGACATGGAAAAGGAAGCTAAAAACATGTTAGACTATAGAAACTGAGTTGCCATCAAAAGGAAACATACTACACTCACCTTGAGAATTAAACTTTTTTATTTTTGCCATAGAAAGCTCTAAAAACTAATCTCACGTGTTGATTAATGAAAAGTAGAACACAACTTTAAAAAGTATGTTAAGGAAAGACTGTACAACTATATACATCACAGAGCAGGGAAAACCAAGGAATGTTTCACATGAACATTTCCTAGGCAATAGCTGTAGAACTCAGAATTCAATGTATATAGTTGTCAGCTTCTGCATCTTTTTATAAGCTGCATGCCTTAACAGAACAAAATAAATAAGCAGTAGATGTTATTCAATATTTATTTAGTTCACATAGTGGAATGTTATGGTATGTATCCCCAAAGAAACCAGACAGTGAGGATGCAGCCACCATTACCATATTCTGCAGCATTATCTGTTAATGGTTTTATATGCATAATAAATGACTGTGAGGTTTGCTATCTTAGTCTGTTGAAATTTTTCATTTCTATATAAATGCTTTGTCGGATTCAACCTTTTTCTTCCATTATCCCAAAGCCAATTTCTTAATATTTACATAAGTTTTTTCATTAAGTTAAACTGGAAGTTAAATGCTTACAAAAACAAACAAAAACACAAATGTAAGTGCAATAGCCAGAAATCTAAATATAAAAGCTTACTCATGGCCCCATAAAAAGTTTTCAAAGAATGAATTTAACATGTTTCCAAACCAATAAATACTGGAAGTGAAATTAAAAAAAAAAAAATGCTTTACATACCGGTGGACTTTGGATATCAAAAATCACTTCCAAGGAAAACTGAAGACCCTGAGACACATGCAAGCACGAGTCTTCTAGCAAAAATAGTTACAAAGCCCTAATTTTCCAGTTTTCCTCCAAAAAGAAACCTTTACTAGGCACAGTTTAATTTAAGGTTTTAAATATAACAGCAGCAAATAGTGATAGCCTTTATGTTTAATTCTGCACTTTGTAATGTATACTTAATTCCAGATCCCAACGCAGGCCATTTACTTAAGAGCTGGGTTCACTGATCCCTGTGGGTCCCTTCCAATTCAAGACTATTCTGTGATTAAACATGTGTCATGTCAATAACAAAAATAACATTGCATATGTCTCATCACAAAGTTCAGGAAGTCCCAGCACAGCACCAGCCAGCTGTGCCAACACAAGCAATCCACACTCATGTCCCATGAGGATAATGTGTGACTGCAGAAATGCCACCTCAGTTACATCCCACATTTAAAGCAGGACCCATTGTATTCAAAGGGGTCTGCAATATGATCTGGAAATAATCAGGTGTATCATGTTCTTGGCTGACAAAGGACAAATGCTGAGCATTACATGCACCACATAAACAAATCCTCCTCCCATCACTGCTCACATGGATTTATTGTTTTTGTAGCTCAACTTATATCTGAACCATTTACCATTTAAGTGCCTTTCTGTGAAGAGTACTGTATGTCCAAAACCTTTAACTCTGAGAGTCATAAAATCAAGACACTAACTTAAAACATGAAAAAGAAAAGAGAAACCTGTAACTGCAATTTAAGCAATTAAAGGTTTCCATAACTAGTACTATGCACAACAGTCTTTCCCAGTCACCTCTAGAATTCCCAGTCACCTCTCGAACTTGAGGAGTTTTCATATTACCATTTACAAAAATTCAACAAGTCACTAACTCTGAAATGCTAAACTAGGACTCCAGTAAACAGCTGTTTTTCTCTACCATTTCCTGATCAAGTTGGACATCTAATTAATCTTTTAACTGTTAAAAGAGGCACCAATTGCAAGGAGAGTAAAATGGCAACATAATAAACCCAAACCTGGAAACAGCTGACAACTAGACAACTGCAGAGAAATTATACTTTGGATCATGGTGAATAAAGGGTATTTTCTGGTTGTTGGTTTAGTCCTCATCTTCCAAAATGTATAAATGGGGGCAAGTGTGGGGGGAAATCTAAATCCCTGTAACACTTAAAGATCTAGCCAAACAGGCATACAAGCTCTTCAGCAGTCTCAGTGCTAAACCAATACAGCACTTACATGAATTCATAGTTTTGAGAAGCCTTCAGCTAAAAAGAAACAATATTTTTACCATTTCAAAATTCTGGACTGAAGCCCCTCTTCTTGAAGTGGGAAAAAAAAAAGGAACAGCACTCTATATCAAACTAATTACAGGCATTTTTTCCAGCAGTAAGAAAATGCAACAATATTTCTCAAGCTGTAAGAAGTAAAATTATCTCCTTCCTAAGTGTTCTAAGGAACACTTCTCCTTTCTAAGTCTTCTTCACCACTGAGCTTTGTAGGGTTTGGTTTATTCTCATTGCAAAAACAGTAAAATACCAAGGTCCAGGACACTGAATACTTTGCTCACCATAGTGCCAAGTTTAAGTAAAGTTTGTTCAAGATAGCCCTAACTGAGTATTGCTTGCTAACAAGACTTTTTGCATGAAGACAGATGAATCATAATATTTATAAACGCAGAATTAGGATGCTAGCTCAAAAAACAGACTACTCCAGTGTAGTAGGGGATTATGTATTTTGACCCCTTGTTCACAAATGTGAGTTGTGGGATTATTTTTTTTAATTGGTTCCACGAACAAGAGACTATGATGAAAAAATCTTACTGTTTTCTTGATTAACATCTAAACAGAATTCAGCATTAAAGTGCTAACATGAGAGAAAGGGTTTACATGGTAAGTATGGGTATAGGAAATACCTCAATTAATTTAGAAATATTTCTAGCTCTTTAGAAGGAATTGTACATTTTCAAGCCATAAATCCTCATGTTTTGATCAAATTTAACATTTAATTCAGAAAACACCGGTAGTGCCTTAGAATGTCTTACTCTCTATTCAAGTAAATTTTCTGATTAATTGCTTCCACGAATTACTGCAGTTAACGTGGTCCATCCAAGTATTACCATTTGGTTACTTGGTAGAACAAGTTAACTTCTTTTGACTTTAACCTTTGATTTTACAGCAATTTCAACAGTTCAGTTAAAACAGCTGCAATGCTCCTCCACTGAATCCTTTCTCCAGCATTTCAAACATTTCAGTAAGATTCTGGTATCACAAACTCAAATTCAGTACTTCCCTCTGACGGGTTTTGTTTAAAAATTGTTTCATTTCCCTGCGGAACGAAAATGTCATCCCAGGTGATTTGTTTGGCCGGAGAGTTGGATGTTGCTCCTTCAGTGCCATCCTTCCCTGAGCCAACACGATAGACGACTCCCCCGTCGCTGATGCCCGGGACGCTGCTGGGGCGGTCGCTAATGTAGGCGTACTGTCTGATCTGCAGGGACCTGCAGGGGTGCAGCCTGTACAGCTTGGTGTCTCCAGAAGGGTCTTGGCTGTGAACTGACCTGATGTGGGAGACAGTGATTTGGTAGTTGATGAAGGATTTCCCGCACGTCAAGCACTGGTACCTTCGCTCCCCGGTGTGGTGGAGTTCATGCTTGGTACGATACTCTGCGAGAGCAAAGACTTTGTCACAGTAGTGACACGGGTACTTCTTCTCCCAGGAGTGGACGTTGAAATGTCTCCTCAAGCTCGTCAGACACGCGTACGATCTCTTGCACACAATACAAATGTAGTAGACTCTGCCATCCACTATGAGCTCGTAGTGGTCGTCGTGCTTTACTTTCATGCGTTTTCCCTTTGGAGGTTCATCACCAGACTTTTTGGGTGTGTCATCAGGCTTGGCTTCCCCTTCCTCAGAGTCGCCCTTCACAGGGATGACTATGTCATAGGTATCCTCACCGATATTTGCATAAACCTTACAGCCTGTGGATAAGCCTCCTATTTCAGCTGCTGTATCTAATGTTATGATTTTCTGCCCATCCGTCACATTCTTTGATGTTAGACCCGAACTTAATTCCTTGTTGTTTCCAGAAAGGACATCTGAGATTTTTACTTTAAATTCTCCAGCTTTAGCAGATGGCTCTTGTGAAAATGTAACAACCTGTTTTTTCTGTACACCTGATACTTCAGTGCTCCCTGCCTTAGGAGCAGAAGATTGCTGAACCAAAGAGCTGCTGCTGACCGAACCAGGACTAGAGGAGCTAATGATATCAACATCATCTTCAACAACCTCTTCATCATCAACAGCAGTTGCTTCCACCTCAGTTACAGAGCCGTTATTGGATGGCTGCTGGTTCTCCTCAAGTAAATTAATTGTAGGAGTCACATGTGTTTGATGCAAGGAGCTGGCACCAAGTGATGAGTTAAGCAGAGGCTTGTTTAGCACAATGATATTGGGAGTAAAATGCTGCGGCGTTGCCGAGACGAATGATTCAGCACCTGATTGTGTTTGGCTTGGGCTTAGCTGAGTGGCAGACAAAGTGAGGTTCTGAGCTGCTGCAGCGTTTGTCAAATGGGGAGAGCCACCACTGCCACAGGATTTTTGGTCAGAAGCTCCAGCTGGACTTGAGCAAGGCTGGTTCTGGCTTGCAGCATTTTTGTCTTTAGTACATTCTTTTGGAGGAACAATCTCAGAACAAAAAATGACATCGTCATCCCCATCATCCGAATCGCTCACTGTAATTTTTGTAGTCTCATATTCTATGCCATGTAAGGAGAATGACTGTGTTATAACTGGCATCCCATCTGTTGCCTCTTGACCCTCTGGCCTGATTACAGTTACCTGTGTTTCAGCATCTCTTTGATTTGGACTAGAAGCTGAAGTTTCTGAAGCACTGTCTTTGACCTCGCTCGGCACATTTTTGCCTTCGGCCGGAGGTATGCCCAGATCAGCTATGAATTTCACACCCAGCTCCTGCCCTGATTTTATCAGTTCATCAAGTAAATCAGATCGGACACTGATTATTTTGGAACTATAAATATAATTAAGAATTTCTGCAAAAATTTCTGCTCTTACAAAGCTCAGTTCAACCACTTGACCAGCCACTGAGAAAAGCTGGTGAAAATACGTGCTTGAGGCTGAAAGGATGTTTCTGTGAGCTCGAAATTTCCGGTCCTCCACAATGACTGTAACATCACAAAAAAGTCCATGGCCACGTTGCTCATTTAAAGACTGAAGGAGCACACTAGAATATTGTGTGTCTGTTGCAGAAATAAGTTTTTTCCCCTCCATTCCTACAAAGGCAAAGGAAAATATATCAAATTAGTAAAAATGCAGATTTACAGTTTTAACTGCATGGTAACATTCACATATTTACTGTCTATTCCTTCTTTAGGGAAAAACAAATCTTGAGATACTGTTCAGAAGAGTATGTGATACTGGACTCTGCAAATTTTTCTTATTGTTGTTTGTCCTTTCCCCTTCTACATAAATTATGTGGAATTCTGAATATATCCTGTGCTCTTACAAGGCGAGAAACAAAGAAACAACACCTCATCTTAAGCAACAGCAAATAAGGTTAATTACAAAACCAAGAAGATGGAACTTTTAGGTCCCACAATCAGCTTTAAACATTATTAGTAATTTCATTTTAATTGTGAAATATTCCATAAATTGTTATGAGAAAGCCCAGTAACATGAAGTTATTTATGGCCAGACACCAGAATCTGTGTGTCTGTATATTACCAGTCAAATGAGTTAATGAAAACGCTATGGATAGTCCACTTACTTCCCCAGAAAAATAAACTTTTCCTTCCCCAGAAAAATAAACTTTTTTTAACCCCATGTCATATATTTGCAAGGCTTTGTATTTCAAATCGAGACACTGAAGCAGCACCGTAGCAAAACATCTGCTAAGTCAAAGTAACCTATCTGTCAGCACTGCCCATTCAAAGCCCCCCAGTAAGCTGCAAAAAGCAATATAAAAATACAGAACAGCGAGCCACGGGCTCTAATTTTACCCGTAAAACTTTTATTTCCGCAGGCCGGGCCGGGCCGGGCCGGATGAGACGCCGAGGCCGGAGCCCCGCGGCCGCCACCCGGCCC
>WBNO01030068.1:97347-114012 GCA_013400575.1 Peucedramus taeniatus
CGGGAGCCGCCGCTACCGCCAGCCGGGCCCCAGCGGCGCCGCCGCCTCGTCAGCGCAGCGCTCTCGGTTTGTGTCTCTGCAGCTTGTACCCGCACATGTTCTCGAGAGCCTACATCAACTTCAAGAACCAGGAAGACATAGTTCTCTTCAGAGATCGCTTCGACGGCTACGTTTTTGTCGATCACAAAGGTAGGTGAACGGCACGCGATGGATGTTGCTGCTTCCCTGCTGTCTGTGCCCTGTGCTGAGTTTTGGAGGGGTGGGTTTGAGCAGCCACGTCTGACTTGCTTGGGTTTAGTGCCTCAAAAACAGTTTAAATACCTCTAGAAATACATACATATATAGTCCAAATAACATCTAACTCCTTTAAATGAGCTGGTTTGCAGTGTAACAGCACACTGTGCTTGCCATACCCAGCTGGATTTGTGCAGCCGTAAATGTGGCGTTCTTGTCAGAAGATAAAGCTTTAAAGCCCGCTTTTAATGTGTTGCATTCTACTATATTTTGTCAAAAATTGAGATTTGCCTCAGTTCTATTAACTTAAAATATTATTTCTTGGACAATGAATGTAGAGTCTGTAGAATGAGGCCTTTACATGGTGTGGTGCCACTGAGGTGGCAGAACTGACAGGCATGGGCAGTCTTAAATCTATGTCCTTCCTGTCAGTCTGTGAATTTGCTGATTTGTTAGTGTAGTGAGAGTGTTAAGGTCTTGAATTCTGCTGTCTGTAGAATGCTTTTTTTAAAATTAAATGGTTTTCCAAATACAATAATATTTTATGCTGTGTAAGTTGACTGTTCTAGTATTGCATATTTCATGTGAGACTTACCTTCCTGCTTTAGATGTGGATAATATAATCTATTTTATATCCATTATATATATATTTATATCTATTTCATCTTTATTTTAATGTATTTTTTCTCTCAACAGGTCAGGAATATGCTGCTATAGTTGAGTTTGCACCTTTCCAAAAAGCTGCAAAAAAGAAGAGTAAGAAGAAGGATGCCAAAACTGGAACTATTGAAGATGGTATAACGGGCTAGTTTGTTTTGCATGTGTAGACTTTAAACTCTTAGCATTCTTAATTGGAATGTAATGTTTTTACTGTGACACTAAAGTTCCACCAATAGGATGCTTGGTTAATTATATGTGCAGTTTATGAGCAGTGCTTTGTCAGCTAGAAATCTATTAAATATGATTGTCCCAAACAAACATAATACAGCAGCTCATTTGAGCTGCTAACTTATGAAAAGGTGGCATATAAACAACCCAGCTTAAGTAAATGTAACTGAGCAGTGCATGATGCAGATACTTTTCATGCTACAGTATCTCTTCTTCCCCCTCCCCCCTTTTTTCCCTTCTCTTCTCTGTAGATCCAGAATACAAGAAGTTTTTGGAAAGTTACAGTGCAGATGATGAAAAATTAACCTCCACTCCTGAAACTTTGTTGGAGGAAATTGAGGCAAGAAACAAAGAGCTAATAGGTATGGAAATCTGTGTAATATAGTTATATTTTCCTAGATCACAAAGAAACAAATATGTTTTGTAATTTGAAGCTCAGCCTGGAGGAAAGTTAATTATTTTGTGTGCCTGCTTACTATTTGTTAAACATTTAGGCTAATATTATTCAGTGTGTTTTGTTTTGTTCTCGTGCTCTAAATTCTTCTGTAGGTATAAGTTTTAGATGACAAAGTTCCTTCCTGTTGTTAGCCAGGCCAGGCTGTGGAATGGCTGCATTTCAGTGAGATGCAGTGGTGTTTGATGCACAGTGCTGTGATCAGTGATGTTCCATGCAGGCAAAGTTAAGAGATAGTGTGGTTTGGTAAAATACCACCCAAAAATGACCAGGTTGCTCTTTCTAAGTATCTTACAGGGATCTCTTTAAAAATGAGAGTGTCTGGGAAAAGCCTAATGCAGACTGAATGTACAGATAGGTATAATGGATATCCTGCTAGTATCCTAAAGAAGTTTATAGAATCCTAATAGTTGCCACTGCTTGGAGATAGGTTTGGAACACTTATTTCACAACTGTATTGCTGTATGTGAGAGGAGACAGGCAGGGGAATGTGTAAGGCTGCTTCACTTCATATAGAGCTCTGTTGTAGGTATTGCAGTATTGGATAAGGCAAAAATATTTACATTTGTTTTATCTATTCTCCAGCTAAAAAGACTACTCCTTTATTGAACTTCTTGAAAAATAAACAGGTAAGACTTACCTCCAGAATTTTCTTCTTGTTTGCAAGTACCATTTGCTCATTCTATGTTGATGCATTTCTGCCCTTCCTTTTGAAGAAGGAGCTTTTGACCCAACTTGTCAACTTCTGGTTCATATATTTTAAAGGACTAGAGTGCTGGAATGCTGGTGCTTTGTGTACATTCTGGTCACAGCAAAACACCTCTTTTTGCACTGACAGATCAGATTCCATTTCAGTGCTTCCATTTTTAGTGCAGTGTGGCTGAGATCCTTGTAGATGATCTTTCTCCTAGCACATAATGTTATTTTAACTTCTAGCAATGGAGAAAATCAGAGGTGGGGCAGATTAAATTAAAATTTGAATGATAAAGGCTGAGGCTATTGATGTACTTGAGTTTTTTAAGATGGTATAAATTAAGGCTTATGAGTAAAAAAAATACTGCTGCAACATGTTCAGGTTCACAACAACAGTAGACATGACAGGACTTTTTTTTTCTTTTATAATAGAGGCAGCTTTGAAGTGAGTTGTTTGATGGCTTAAAGAGATGTTTTCTGGTGTGGAGAGACACTATTTCTCTTTGCTTTTACATACACAGAGACTGAGAGAAGAAAAAAGAGAGGAGAGAAGGAGGAGAGAATTGGAAAGAAAAAGACAAAGAGAAGAAGAAAGAAGAAAATGGAAAGAAGAGGAGAGAAGGAAGAGAAAAGAAGCAGAAAAATTGAAGAAAGTAGACAGATGCCCAGAAAAAGAAAGAGACAGATCAAAAGAAGAACCAAAGATTAAGGTCTAGAACAGTTCTTTATTATAAACTGTTACACTCCCTTTCCCCTATTATTTGTATATCAGCCTCAAAATGTACTTTGGGTATTGTGTGAATAATCACATGAGTTTGGTGTTAGTAAATGACCAATTTTTTTGTAATATTCAATAGTAGGCATTGTAAAGGTTTACATGCTGTAATGTTTCATAGTAATATTTAAAGTTTCTGTCATGTGACTGTTGTACATGCTGTGGTAAACAGGATTGTGAATTCGCTATGGAATGGAGACTATTTTTAAACTTTCTAAAACAGCCTGGTTTAGGAGAAAAATCCTAGTCAGCTGTGTGAATAATGCTTACTCATACACTCCAGCTTTTAGAAATACTGTGATTTGCAGTAACATTTCTTTAATGTTTATTTCTTACTGGACTGTGGTTCCTTTGATGCAATTTCGGTGTTGTGCCAGACAATATGTGTTAGAGTGAGCTTTTTAGTTGAGACTTCTGTTTTCTTTGTAGCTACTTAAGAAGCCTGAAAAAGATGAAAAAGACTTGGAGAGAAAAGAAAAATCCAAGAAACTGGAAAGAGAGACTCTGAGGGAGGAAAAAAATGCGAGTAGTGCATCTGCCAAACGATCTGATGGGGAGACAAAAGAAGAGAAGGCAAAAAAGTATTCTAGTACTTGCTATAAATATATATGTATCTATGACTTGTTTCCTGATTGTACTGAGGCTCAGGCTGCTCTGCCATGACCATGTTTTGAAATTCCTTTCAAATGCTTTTTCTCTCATAAGGCATGAGCTGTGTTCTCTGTGCCAGTGCACATCCCCATGATTACAGAAAGCTCTGTGAATTACATGGAAATTCTTCATTAGTGGACAGATTTTAATATTTTTACAACTCATTATAGGAACTCCACTAAGGAAGCCCACATGTAGGTGACTGCAGCAGACTGTGAGCACTGTCCTTGCAATGAAATAATTATTATAACCAGGCAAGAGGAGAAGTGTTCTCCAGTTACCAGTCCCTCTAAGTCTTGTAAAAAGTCAAAGTGGAAAATGTAATTCTCAGCAGCTCCGTGATCTGTTCGAGGTACAGTTCTGCCATGTGAGAAATACAGATAAGTCAGACAAATTCAGATGTTTTTTCAAAGCCAGAAGAGACTCAGCCAGCTATGCAAGTAGGAGGCTGGGAAACTCTAGTGGTCAGTGTCCTCTGTAGCTGCCATGCATGACTTGGGCTACCACAGCCTCCCAAGAGCTCCCTAGTACCTGCCAGTGTGTCATCTTCCAATTGCACATTTACACCACTATTACATTGATCTCCCAGCTCTGTTTGATGAATCTTTTGAGCTTAATTTTCAGTTTTGTTTTCATACAGATCAGAAGATGAGTGTGTAAAGGACTACAGGGACCGAGATAGAGATTTTGACAGAGACAGAGAATATGAGAGAGCACAGAGAGAGAAACTGAGACGCCAAGAAGAGGAGCGTCGGAGGCAGAAAGAGCGCTATGAGAAAGAGAAGGTTTTTAGAAGAAAAGAGGAAGAGGTGAAAAAGGAGAGAGACTTACTCAGAGAAAAGGGAAAGAAAAGTGATCTTACAGACTTTACCAGCAGCATGGACAAATCTGAGAAAGTAACCAAAGACGATAAAAAAGAGGATACAATTAAGAGGGATCGTATCAGAAACAAGGTGCTGAATTTCTTTAAATTCATATGTTGATTCATAGGGATCTGTGATTTTTAGGATAAAAGCACTTAAAGAGAAGAACCATGTGGTTTCTCTGTTGAAACTTCTCCCTGTTCTGCAACAAACTCTGCCATTGCTAGAAATTACCTCTAAAATTTGGTTAACAGTGGTATTTCTTTTCACTGTGTAAGAACTAATCCAAGAAAACATGGGTTAAATTGTAAGGCACTAATCCCTTTTTATTTGCTGACTTGTGCCATAGGCTGTCTCTTTAAGGTGTTGGTAGAGTATCAGTAATCTGTGTCTGCTGATCTTATAGGTGCCCGAAAATGCATCTCAAAGTGGGAGTGTGATGGAACAGGTTCCTTAAAATAGGAAACTGCAACTTGCAGTATATGACACATGCTCTAGGCTCAAGAAATAATGTCTTGAGTGTAATTTTAAGTACTCTACAAAATCAGTTTTCGCAGTATCACTGTGCTTGTTTTCTGTATCACTTAAGACATTGTCAGGTACAAATGAAACTCAGGGTTTTGAAAGTTTGAAGTTGGCCTCTCTTCTGAGAGGGTGTGAGCTGAACTCAACAGGAAACTCATTACAAATAACCTCAACTATGAGCAGTGGTCTTTGTGGTTTGAACAGGGATGTTGCTTTACAACAGAGACAACCTTGATTTGGGACAATTGAAGTTACTTTGCCACCACTGTGGAATAATTAAACTTAGCCTGAAAAGTTTGACTTTGATCCATTTCTAATACCATAGAAATGATACCATAATAACCCTGAGAGCAGGGAGCTATGAAAGACTCTAAATAGTTGTGATTTATTTCAGGATCGCCCAGCAATGCAGCTGTACCAGCCCGGAGCCCGAAGCCGGAGCAGATTGTGTCAGTATGAAGACAGTGCTGCAAAGCCCCCAGATCAGGGAGTGGATAAGAAACAAGAGGGTGAGAGCAGTCACACGAAGGAAGAGGAGTGACTGATGTGCCAGCCTTATGTGTTCTGACTGTCTGTGCAGCCAAAGAGCATGTACTACGCAATCCAGAAGTGCCTTCGGAGCGAAAAAGGAACAAAGCAAGAAAAGGGGGCATTGTGCTGTTGGATGTTTCTGGTTAAAGAACCTCAGTTGTAGATTCCAAATTTGAAATGTGTTCTCATTGTAATATTTTCAGTTATTTGAACTTATTTTCCCAGCATCTAACTACAACAGAGAAGAGAATCTTTGTGAAATAGAAAGACCTTATGGCCTTAAGTTTGATAATAAATCAGTTGTGGTCAGGAGGGAATGACACCTGGATCAAAAGCCAGAGCTCTAAGGCAATTAGAGCCAGTGTTGGATGCACTTAAGCAGAGCAAGCTTGGAGTTGCCTGGAGTTAACACAGATGTTGCTGTGTTGTGTGGTGCTCCTTTGTGAGGCAGTGAAAGCTAAAGTGTGTCAGTCTAGCACTGAGACACATACATAGGCTGGGGTTGTTGAGGTAACAGTGGATAGGAGCCTTTTGGCACACAAGGAGCAGAACATCTGGCAGTGCAGTGACCATGTTAGGGAGGGAGAGACCGTCTCTTCAGTGGTTCTCTGGATAAAGTAACTTTAAGTTGGAGTGTATGAATAAGCTGGCTTAATAGTTGAGTATGTCTTGATAAATTCTCATGTAAAGTCTCCCTACATTGAAATGCTTATTTTTAATCAAATGTAGCTGGTTTGGGCATCCTGTTCTTTTCCAGCATCTTCCCTTCTCTCAAGTCTGAAACGCTTCTGAACTCCTGCCCTCTCGGAACTGCTTCCTCTTCCCTCATAACTTGAAGTATTGTTTTACAGCCCAGAACGAGACTTCGCCAGTAGCAGGTCCTCCCAAGCTAGCGAATTTTAGCCATAGCTGTTTTTTGTACTAAACCCAAATAAACTCGCACAAACTCGCTCGGCCGCCGCCGTCCCTCACTGCGTGCGGGCCGCCGGGCCGCCAGGGGGCGCTGCGCCCGCTCCGCCATCGCCGCTCCGCCNGCGGCCGGGAGGGAGCCGAGTGCGGCATTCCCGGCTGGCCGAGGCCTGGCGGGGCCGGGGCTGGGTGAGGGACTGACCGCTGCGCTTTCTTGCAGTCGTCGCACAAGACGTTCAAGATCAAGCGCTTCCTCGCCAAGAAGCAGAAGCAGAACCGGCCCATCCCGCAGTGGATCCGCATGAAAACCGGCAATAAGATCAGGTACCGAGCTCGGCCGGGGCGCTCTGAGGAGCTGCGGCCGCTCAGGCTTAGTCAGGCGGCCTGGGCGGTACGGGCCGAGGGCGGGAGCTGATGGCGTTTGTGCCAGCCAAAAGCGCAGTTTTGTGGTCGTGAGGGCCATGCAAGGATCGTAGGGCAGCTGAGGCCTCTTGAGGCGGTGTGAGGCTTCCATGCCAATTTTTTCTGTAGTGGTTTTGCATCAGTGTTCTGCAAGTGTCCACAGACGTTCAGCGGTGGTACATGTGAAGTGAAAACCTGAACTATCCATAAATAATCTGGATTATTTATTCCAGATTTTGTTCCCTGGTAGCTTCTCTGTTCCTGATGTTCCTCTTCCCAATATGTGTCTTCTCTTATAGCTGCCTCTTTGGGCTCTTGCATTTTTAGGGAACAGTTCCTGAGTATGGAACTGTTCAAGGGATGGTGTGTAAGGGAGCAAAGGACTTGTTGGATGTATGGGAAATCTGATTGATAGTATGAGATGCTTGGACCTGACTGTAGAATTAATTGTCGTGGTTCCTTGCTTTCCTGTTATATTTGTTCTCGAGCATTGTGCTTAGGGAAATGCTCAGTGCTGTGACACGGGGTGCACATGGGGCATGCACAGGGTGATGCCTGTCCAAGCCCTCTGGTTGAAAACTGCAGCATAGTTTTTTATCTCATACACCCCTTCATCTGGGCTTTTTAAGGCAACAGAATTCCCTATTTTCTTTCTCTCTTTGTCCTAAGCTGTGAGTAGAGCAAAGCAGCACTGGCTGGCTCAGGCAGTGACCCAGCACAGCATTGCTGGGTTCTGTTCCTGTGGCTGCTCCCAGCTTGTTTCTAGGCAGGATCAGTGGTGTGTGCACTCAGCTGGACCCTTGTCTTCCACGTGCCAGGTTACAACTGGGTTCTGTTTCAGCTGAATTGCAGTACTCTGAAATACTTGACCATAGGACAAAATCACGGATTTTGGTCTCCTTGTCCAGGCTTTGTGTTTAAGCAGGCTGCAATTGCAGTGCTTCCTGCTGTGGGAGTGCTGCCATTTTCCTGCTGAGAGCAACTCTGTTAACACTGTCTGTGTTTTCACCCACGCCGTGGTGAAAGCATTTGTTGTTGGACCAGTACATGCTCACAAATTAACATGCTTTCATGGAAGAGACTTTTTCCATGTGCTGTTCTGCTTTAATGTTTAACAAGAATGTGTGTGTGTGTACACTTTGCTAATTCACTCTGCTTTTGTCTTAGGTACAACTCCAAAAGGAGACACTGGAGGAGGACCAAACTGGGCTTGTAAGAGAGACTGTCCCGGGAGCTCTAATGAACATTGGTCTTTCTGTGTCAGATTGATAACACCCTCGAGTCATTCCTTCTGTGGTGCTGGACTGCAGTCCCCAGTGTGGGGTTTTTTTAAGCTGGTCTGGGATGTTGATGTTAACTGGGAAAATCTTTGTATCTGAAACATGGAGACTGTGTTCTATTAGTGTTCTTTCAGGCATCACCGTCAGCATTGACACTGCACAGGCTTCCTAATAAATAATGGACCTGAATGACTTCTGTTTTGAAAATTATTTCATATGTATGTGGTAGGAGTGTAACAATAAAATTAATGGTAATCTTAGTTATATTCTCATTTAATATGAGGAACCTTGGCAACTCTTTTCAGGTAGAGTAGGCTGTGTCTTCCTTTTCACTGACTTTAAACCTTCAGGAGCAAAGTACCAATTTAAAAAAAGTCAAACTCAGACCTGAAGAAAATCTCTTACAAAATGCAGTACTGTAGAGTGCAGTGCATAATGTCTGTGTACTCCCTAGAATATTAAATAACATGAGTTTTGTTGAGTCTGTACAGGTGCAGCTTAATATAAAACATTGTCAGCAGGCAGGTAGAAATTTAAGATGGAGCTCAAAGGGAGAGTTTGCAGCTATTTAAAAAAGGGGAGAGGAAAAAGGGGATTTAAGGTCTCTGGGCAGTTGGCACTCCAGCTCCCTTGTGCTGGTATTCTCTGCTGGGGCCTGTGAATCCAATTTACTGCAGGGAAGTGGAGGAGGAGCTGTGGCTCTGCACCTTTCTGTTCACAGCTTTGAGCTGGGGTCGCTGCTCTGGTCAGCAGGAAATCCCTGCTGGTGTCAGCCTGTCCTGGGCTGCAGCAAAGCCCATCCTGACACTGAGGGCTGCCAAGGTGCTGCTTCATTCCTGGGTTCAGCCTCAGGTCGTGGGTCTGTTCCTGAGAGGCAGCTTCCTGAGGAAGCTTCAGGCTGCCCTGCCTTTTGTGTTGCTGCTTTTCACACTAAAGGTAAATAGATTTATCTCCTTTGTATTGCAACTCAGAGCAAATAATGCTGGGTACAGCATGTGCCAAACAGGGAAATGCTGAGAAATACACATCAGAGGTCGTGAGGTCTCCTTCCTAAGGTGTGCTGCAGGGTTCTGTAAGTCAGGGTGAGCAAGGCTGGGATTTTTACCAACTTCAGGATACTTCAGAGATATCCTCTAGCTCCTTATCCTGTCTGGTGAGAGTCTGGACTCTAGTTCATCATCGGGGGAAGCAGCAAACAGCATTGCCAGAGATGTTTCAACAGAGGCTTGCGTGCTGCAGCCACTTTGACCTCAATGATTTTCAAAACTTTTCTGCACTCTTTTTGAAGTGAATGTTCAGGAAATAACAATACTGCTGAGGATTGGAGTTCTGCCTTGGCATCCAGTGAATCTACCCCAGCCTCTCCACATCACTGCTGCTCATAGAGTTTCTCTGTAATTGTGTCTGTGGGGATCTGGCTGAGGAGGAAAACAGCGATTTTATGGACTCGGGAGTGGAAAGAGACAGTTTTTTTCTATGGCATTTGTGGGAAAGCTTTACTGAGTAACAGATTGAGCAATTTATTACTATTTATTAGAAAGTCTCCCTATTACTATCGTGACTATTATTTTTATTAGATGGAAGTAGCTTCTACTAAGGAACTGTTTTGGAAAATAACCCCTTGTATTATTTTCCCTGTTTGACTGAATCTGCTTTTCAAACTGGACATTAAGGGATAACACAAAGTAAATTTAGTACAAATTAAACTTGGGTTTAACTCAATCCTCTGCACAACCTTAACCAAACAAATATCTCTGAGTTTGAATGTTTTCTGTTGTCTGTGGCAGCTCTCTTTGCCCTCTCCTCCCTGTGAGAGGGGATCAGGAATCTGTGGAACTGGGCTAACACATGATAACTGGGACATCAACAGAAGCTTTAAAAAAATATTTGGATATTCTAGTCGGTTGATTTTGGTGGATATGTTTTGTTTTCTGAGTGAAAAGCAAAGTTAGTATACTTGAATATTTTTTTAAACATGTCTCTATATCCAAATCAACTGCCTTTCTGTAGGTATGAAAATGAACTGAGCAAGACAAAGGGGTGGGTCACTGGAAGGAAATTTGTTTGTTTTTTTTTCTCAGCGGAAAGGGATCCACCCAGGGCTGGGGGTGACATGGTGAGGATGTTGTAACACACCTAGAAAAGCAGAGTTCTGGTCCTGCTCTGAAGTCCCCACCTAATTTGTCTCAGCACAGAATACTGGGTCAAACCCATGACCAAAAGATGGGGGGAAGAGCTGTCTTTAGAGGGTCTTGGGTATCTCTAAAGGGGAGGTAATTACTGAAAATCATTTTGTCATATTTAGGTGCAGCATTTGTCAGCCAAATTCTACTTTCAAATGGAACATTTAAGTCCATGGTTCCGGGTGGAGCATGACTGAGCCACAGGTACTATTGCCAAGGAAATTCTCATTAATTTCACTGTTTACTCTGTGCCTTACTCAGAGGAGGATGTAAGAGCCCTCCTGTGCCCCTTCCCTGACTGCTGTAAAAGGGTGACAGAAGACTAACAGGTAAAAAAAATATTTGTCAGTCCTGTCTGTCTTATCAACAGCACTTTGGTTACCAGAACTTGACACCAGTGCTGTTCACGGAGTTTGTGCTGGCATGAGCAGACTTGTGGGAACCCAGCCTGCTCTCCCAAGGCATGGACGTGGCCACAGCAGTTCCAGAAGGAGCTGCATTGCCAACATCTTCAATCTGTAAGAGCTAAAGCAGGACAAGACTGTTGTAGATCAGGCATTAAATCTAGTTCTAGTGTGTTTTGTATGTATCTGCTGCTGACCTCAGGGATTAAAAAGATGTCCAGACACATCTATATATCCACCCAGGCACCTGGACTGGGCATTATCCAGTCACTGGATCCCTGTTCACTCATGTGGAGGCTGCTCTTCCACATGCCATTACTGCAGCCTGGGTTATTTTGGTGTCCAAGCAATCTGAATATAACTGGAGTTATAATAATATATATAATTATTATCCTAATATAACTCAGGATCTGTGAAACCTCCCCAGCTCTAGTTCCCCAGAGGAAGTTACCTGTGTGTCTTTGTGTATCTTTCTGCATCAAGATGCAAATGCACCTGTGTAGCCAGGCCAGATCACCCTGAGTCCCTTGGCCACCCCTGCAGGCCCCCTGAAAGGCAGCTGGAAAGAAAACCACAACTGCCCTCCTAAAGGAGTTGTCCCTGCAAGGGCTGCCCTGGGGAACAGAAACTCCCCAGTTCCTGTCTGAGAAGCATTTCTCAAACAGGACTGCTGTTTAAGGATGTAGGAATAGTCTCATGCTGATGAGAAAGAGGAAGGGGCTGTTGTTTTTCTGAAGATATTTTTATTTCTGAAAAGCTCCACTTGGTGAACAAAACACAAACAGGTGAGCAGAGGCTTTGCTGTTTAATGCAGTGACCGAGACATACACGCACTGTTACACTGCTGCAATGATGTTCATCAGCTTCATTTTTGAGCATGACCTCAGTAGCAATAAAAATAATCTCAATCTCACAGCCTTCACGTACCTTTTCCACAGTTTCTGAGAATGAATCATCTTTCCAGAGCTGTTCCTGAACTCTAATCCCCACAGAAGCCACCACATGCTGCCCCCCTTGTGTCCTTCCTGCCTCCTTTGCTGCAGCCCCCATTCCTAGTGAGGCTGAGCATTTCAGGCTTCCTGGGATGGGGATCTCAAGGGAAGGGCTGCCATTGTGAGTTGTTTTACACTTTGAAAGGCTTCTCTTGGCCTGGACTCTTCTGACAAACATGGCCCTTAGCTGTTACTCTGCTGAGAATCAGCTTAATAATCAGCTGTCATAAACAAACATCAACCCAGAGAAGGTGCATATGGCGGAGATCAGGAGATCTCACAGGGAGCAGGAAGGGGTTTGCAGCATGAGATCCACAGATGGTGGGTCAGCATCCTCCTGTGGGCACGCCTGGTGTTGGAGCAGCTCCCCACAGCAGAGCTGACACGTGGCGATCTGCTGGGATGCAGCAAGGAGTCCCCATCCACAGGGGCACAGGGTACAACCCCCTCTGCAGAGAGGCAGATTTTTGGAAGGGCTGTCCCAATGGCCATTGTGCTCCACACACACACCAGAATAGCCCCAAAAGACCACAAGACCCAGGGTGGCCATGGTGCCATGGCTTAACCCTCACTTGGCCAGGATTTTGAGTACCCAAGTTCCCAGCTCCCTGCAGGCTTTTCCAGCTGCTATCCAGCATGTGGTATCCATTACCAGTGAATGGAGCCAGGAGAGCTTCAGCGCTCATGGAAGAAAGCAAAGGCCTGTCTAACAAAGCCTCGGAGGGTCGACAGGCCCCAGGAGTGCTGCTGGGCTTTTCCCCCAGCCCCAGAGTCCACGCAGTCCTGCCCTGCCCCAGCCTCTCTGGATGACTTACAGTTGTTGTTGGTGTTGTGAGAGTGTAGCTGGACCAAGTCCTCCTCCAAGGCCCCTGCCAGCTCCTTCAGGTCCCTGGAGGTGTCTGCGGGCAGGTACTGCCAAGCCTTGCGCCCGTTGTGGTCCCTGCAGGTGGTGTCTGCCCCGTAAGCTCCCACCAGCACCTTGATGAGCACCTCGTGTCCCTGCAAGGCAGCCAGGTGCAAAGGGGTGAGCCCGCCGCTGGCTGTGGGGATGTTCACGTTGACAGGATAGCCCTTCTTCTGGGCATGGGAGATGACCTGGATGAAGCTCTCGTGGTGGCCATGCTTGGCAAGCCAGTGGAGAGCGGTGAAGCCTGTCACAAAGTCCCTCCTTGTCAGCAGGCTGGGATCCAGGTCCAGCAGCTTGACGATGCTGTCCGCATCACCCTCGGCCACCGTCAGCAGCCACGCGTGCTCCAGGGGATCAAGGACAAGGGGCAGCAGGTCAGGGCTCTGCTCAGGCTTCTGCTCTTGGTGCAGCCCTGCAGGAGGACTGCTGCTGCTGCTGGATGTCTTCTGAGCAGTGGCAAACCGCAAGGTGCTGCCAGGGCTGTTGCTCTGCAGGAGGATTTCCTTCAGCTCCTTCCTCCGGGTACTGCTGGGGCTAACGGAGAACCTGCCTGAAGTCCTACCCCAGCTCCCCAGGCTGTGCCGGCCCCAGTTGATGCCTTTGTTGGTGTCCATCTTCTGCAGCGTATGGAAGCGCTCCCTGCTCCCCAGGGTGGCTGGCCAGAGGTGGGAGCTGCGGGCCAGGCCGGCCGCTCGGGGCTGGGCGGCATCCAGGAAGGAGAACCTCCGGGAGATGCCGGCCACCTTCTGCTCTGCCTCGCTCTTCTCCCGCTCCTGCCGGGCCATGGCGGTGTCTGTCGCAGGGCTGTCCCCAGCAGGGCGCAGCTCACGCTCCCCTGCACTCACCCCGCGCTTCCCCTCCCGGCCTCGGGCGAAGGAGGAACCGATTCCGCACGGCGGGAGGGCATGGCGGCTCCGGGGCGGTGCAGGTGACCTTTGGTCACGCTGTGTCCGTGGCTGCCGCCCGGGCCGGGCACGGCCGCAAACACGGGCTGGCTCTGCCCCCCCGGCCACACTGCCTGAGCTGTCACCGAGGGAGCGCCGGCGGGAATGCAGGAGAGTGCGGGATACAGGGAACGTGAGGGAATACAGGGAACGTGAGGGAATACAGGGAGGGTGCGGGAATACAGGGAAAGTGTGGGAATACAGGAGGGTGCGGGAATGCAGGGGAACGTGTGGGAATACAGGGAAAGTGTGGGAATACAGGGAATGTCTGGGATTACAGGAGGGTGCGGGAATGCAGGGAACGTGTGGGAATACAGGGAAAATACGGGAATACAGGGAATGTCTGGGAATACAGGGAAAGTACGGGAATACAGGGAGGGTGCGGGAATGCAGGAGAGTGGGGGAATACAGGGAACGTGTGGGAATACAGGGAACGTGTGGGAATACAGGGAATGTCTGGGAACACAGGGAATGTCTGGGAACACAGGGAGCATCCGGAGGCACGGGGGTCCTGGGCAGCTCAGTGCTGACACTACAGCAGAAATTGATGAACCATATTCTCCTGCCTGGATAGTCTCATTCAGCACTGCTGGCTCAGCTTTAGCACCTGAAGTAGCCAAAGCCTCAGGCCATAAGAGCTGACCAAACATAAACTTTTGATAAAACGATGCTGCTAACAAAGCACTCTTGGAATTCAGCAGATATGAGCAGAATGGAGATGATAAGGGCCAAGGAGATGATCCCAGGAGAATAAAGGAACATCAGAAGGCAGCCAGCCCAACTCCAGTGAAAGCCAGCAAGAAATCAAGATACCACCAACCAGAATTTAGTGATTGACGTTGGTGATGTGTGTCAGAGGTGTGAATTGGGGTAGGGGTTCCTCTCTGGAAGCACCAGCTGTAANACGGGAATACAGGGAGGGTGCGGGAATACAGGAGGGTGTGGGAATACAGGGAAAGTATGAGAATATAGGGAGCATGTGGGAATACAGGGAACGTGTGGGAATACAGGGAATGTCTGGGAACACAGGGAGCATCCGGAGGCACGGGGGTCCTGGGCAGCTCAGTGCTGACACTACAGCAGAAATTGATGAACCATATTCTCCTGCCTGGATAGTCTCATTCAGCACTGCTGGCTCAGCTTTAGCACCTGAAGTAGCCAAAGCCTCAGGCCATAAGAGCTGACCAAACATAAACTTTTGATAAAACGATGCTGCTAACAAAGCACTCTTGGAATTCAGCAGATATGAGCAGAATGGAGATGATAAGGGCCAAGGAGATGATCCCAGGAGAATAAAGGAACATCAGAAGGCAGCCAGCCCAACTCCAGTGAAAGCCAGCAAGAAATCAAGATACCGCCAACCAGAATTTAGTGATTGAGGTTGGTGATGAGTGTCAGAGGTGTGAATTGGGGTAGGGGTTCCTCTCTGGAAGCACCAGCTGTAACCAAAGAACTAACAAAAGACTCATTGGAAACATTCACTTGAACCCAGCATTCTCAGCAGGGTCCCAGGGTCAGACCCTGTTACATTGTCTGGCACATGTAAATCCATGACACCGGGCCCAGGACATTTCCTCCGACCCCAGCAGCACCCCAAGGTTGTCTGACTGAAGCAATTGCCTTACAGCCCCCCTGAAACAGCCCCCCATGGCTGCAATGCTTCTCCTTGGAGCTGTGCTCAGGAAGGCCCAGGTTACTGCCCCAAGAGGCCGTGTTCCCAGCGCCTGGTGGGTTTCTCTGATGTAAGGGAAACCCAGCCTGGACATTGTTTGGCTCCTTGCCACCCAGTGTTTCATCCCACAGGGAATTTGGCCTTCCTCTCTTGCCGTGATCCCCTTTGTAGCCCCATCCATGCCTGGCATTGCTGGCAGCTGCAGCCACCAGTAGTCTGTAATTTTCTTAGAAATCAGGACTAATTCTTCTGCCCCAAAAGCTCCCAGTCCTCTTTCTCTCCAGAAGTTTCTTATCCATGACTGCTCTGACACCCGTGGCTGAACTGTCACCAGGTGGTTTTGCAGCTGGTCAGGCAGCTAAAAGCCACAACAGCCCCTTGAAGCTTTTTTCTTTGCCTTCCCTAAGCTTTAGCTCTGCTCTGACTTGCCCTGAGCTGGTCGTCAGCCCTTGAGGGCCTTTTTCCAACCACTTGGACCAGTTTTTCTGGGATGTGTGGGGAGTTGGCATAATCTCAAACCCCAAACAACTGGTGGTGAAAGCGTAATTGTCCCCTTGCTCCCTTTCTGGAGCTGCCTGATTTTGTTACTGGGTTTTGGTGGCTTCTGTGGGCTCAGGGAGGCAGAGAACTTGAACCACACAGCCATGAGATGCTGGTGAACAGTTGAAAACACTTGGGTGGCATCTGGGGAAAAGAAGGAGGGAAATAAGGAGCTCCTCTTGGGGAATGAAGCATTAATAGTGCAAAGCAAACCTTCCATTTAGGGCCACTGTGGTCATGCCTGCATTAGGGACTGGACACACTGGTGAGCTCTGACCATGATAAAACCAGGGTGACAACCTTGGGGACTTTATTCAGGAGTCCAGGGGCCAGGAAAGTTACTTTGGAGAAGGACTGAGTTTCCTCTTCCTCAGCCTCGTTTGGTGCTTGTGCTGCCATCAAATGAATGGAAACCCAAGCGGCATCAGCTGCACCCTGGAAGCTGCAGCTGTGCTCATGGCAGGCCGGGAGCTGAGGCTGCACCGCCGGGACGAGCGGGGCAGGGAAGGAGCGGTGGTGCCACAAGGAGGGAGCTGGGCACAGCCGCACTCAGCCGGGTGCCCGGACCGTCCAGCGGACCTGGACAGGGCAAGTGCGCGAACCGCACGGACATTCCCAAACAGCAACGCGTCTGCTGAGGCTGGGGGACCTGAACGGACCCAAACCGCGAACCCCAGCCCTGCCTCGGGGCCGCGCGGCGCCGCCCCGGCCCGGCCCGTGTTACCACAGGGGCCGCAGGGCAGCGGCACGGGCCCCCCTGGGCCTTTCTGAGGAGGCGGCGGGGAACCGATCCCCGCGCTGGGAGCGAGCGGGGCCCG
>WBNO01030068.1:114439-140954 GCA_013400575.1 Peucedramus taeniatus
CGGCCCGGCCGCGCTGCCCGGGGCTGGCCGGGCTGCAGCGCTGGAGCGGCCTGGCCGTGCATCCCTCAGCCAGCTCTGCGGGCCCCTCGGCGGGCCAGGGCACGGCAGTGGCATCCCTGCCTCTCCGTGGATGCTGCTCTCCTCCCAAAGAAGCCCTCAGCCCGTGCTCGGTAGTGCGTGATGCGGGAAAGGGAGGGCTCCGGTCTGGCACCGTGTGCCGCGGGGGAGCTGTGGGAGCCAAGCACCAGCACCGTGTCCCCGCTGCGCTTGGTCCCCGAGGGTCCCCGGTAGTGACCCCGGCCGCTGCCGGGCTCGCCCGCCTGCCTAACGCGGCACAAGATCCCCGTGTGTCTGCGGAGAATTATCCAGAAGAGGAGCAGAGGGAGTTGAGCCACCTCTGTGCTTGTCAGAGAAATGCTAAGGAGGCATCTGTAACGCGTTTGCATGTGGAAAGGTTTTGTCTGTGGTTTGATGGGCTTCCAACTTTCATGTCCATGTGCTAATACAGAAGTAATACTTGCGGTGAATGCTTTCCAGTTTCATCTTCAAAGCAGTATGCTTTAGCATGGACCCAGTCTTGCTGAACGGGTAGATGTAGCCATTCCTTGCCAGTTTGTGATGTTATTTCCTCCTGGACATACCCATTGCCTTGTATGTGACTGCCAAAATATGTGAAGTGACTCAGTTGCTCCCCTGTCTTTTAAAGAATTTGAGTGTTATGCTTTCCTAAGATAATGTACAGGAGTTTGAGACATCTGCTTGTGGCCTGGAATGAATTTATGATACTGCACAGCCTTGCTTTGGAGGCTAAAGGGAAAACTGGCCGTGAGACAAACTTGAAATTAGTGTGCCGCAAATTGAAAATGTCCTTTTAGGAACAAATAACTTGTCAGTGAAGGTCTTGGGCATCTAGTAATGTGTCGTTCATGGAGCAGTCAGCTGTAATGTCCTGGTGGTGCAGAGGGCTCTGTGTGCGCCACCGGGGTTAAAGGTGTGAGAGCTGGGGCTGGGTTTGTGGAGGAGCTGGGGTTACCACCCTGCCATTGTCCCAGAGAACCCTTGATCAAGCCCACACTTACTGCAGGGACAGTCGGTGAAGCCCCCTTCTCCCCAGGTGGGCAGGGTGACCTTGTCACCACCGAGCCGAGCCCCTTCTGTCCTCTGCCCGTGGGGAGGATGGGGCAGAGGAGCGTCCTGCCGGGCACTGTCCAACTCTCCGTATCCAGCAGAGGTCAGAAACATTATTGCCACTGCTGATAGTGATATGTATCTTCCAACTGCTGACTTCTCCTGGGAATGTATCCAAACTGCACGGCATTTCTGCAGCCTTTTGTCAGGGGCATAAAGAAGTGTAATCTTAAGAGCTGTCAGAATTTGAGATCTCGGAAGCACTTGGCTGTTTGTGAGTGTTGAATGGCCGAGTGATGCAGTGCGTCTGGAGAGGCTGGTTCATGGTCAGGACCTTTGGTGAGATGCTTCTTGCTTTCCATGGGCCTGGTTCAAAACTATTTCCCTCCCACTTTTCTGGTGTTTTTCTTTTATATTCTTGATGATCTTTTATCAGCTGAGCAAGGAACAATAATATGAAGTCTTTATCTAGACTTTACATTCCTGGTTTATATTTATCTCCTGGAGGATGTTTATACTGTCTGCTGGATAATTCTTTCATTACATAGGAGAATTACATGCTTGTACAAGTGAGAAATAATTGGTACAAGTGTTGCTCTAATTTGCTGTTTAATCAGAACCAAATGCAGTCTGGGGAAGTGGATGCCATAACACCAAGGTCACGAGAAGGGATCTGCTATTGTTCTGGCTTAAAGATGATGTAAAAAACTGTGGTATGGAAACCTGAATTCAGGTTCTACCTCTCTTTGCCATTTGACTTCTTGTGCAAGAGTTGTCTCAGGTTTGGGGGTTGAGCCCCCAGGTTTCAGCATTAAGGGCAGCAGAAGGGCAGGAGGTGGCTGCTGTGAGCACTGGCAGCAGTGGGGGAGCTCTGTGAGTGTTGCTTTATTTGGTTTTTTTGCAGGATGGTGTTGCTGTGTTGGTTGTGGCTGTTTGTAAATCTTTCTAAGGGAGTCTCCAAGGCTTCAGGGTTTGAAGTGGGAAGAGGTGAGAAATTCTGTCAGAAGTACTAAGTGTCAGTTGTCAGTGTCCTAAACAGAAACACTCAAGTAGATGAAGTATTGTTCTGCAGCCTCTGAGAGCAGTTCTGTGCTGTGTGGGCCTCATTTGGACACTGAGTCCCTTGGGTTTAGAGATGTAACATTCTTCATTTTCTTTGCTGTGCTCTGCTTGAATATCACCAAGTGCAGGCTTTGCCTTTGCCATGGAATCCTTTCTCATCGTGGCCTCAGACATAGTCCCAAATATGCAGCATTGACATTTGCAGTGAGCAGCACCATTGTGTGTGTTCTGCTTTATCTCCTCAAAGAGGCAGCTGCCTCTCAGGGCACCAGGGACTCAGGAGGTGACAGTGCAGTATCTGCTTGTTGTGCTAAGTAGATCAGGGCACAGATGTACATTCAGCAAGATTTTCCTCTAATCATATTTTCATCCCAGGGACCCTGGAGTGATTCAAATACCTGAAGACTAAATCTTGCCCCTTTTATGTAAACTAATAGTTAATGGATGGTGCTTTCAGGCTTGGGGTCATTCATTATAACATCTTTGTATTTTCCATATGATTTGGATAGTTTTCTGTAAGAATTAGAGTAGGTGGTGGTGGCTTCTGTGGCATGGAGAAGCCCTTACAAAAGGCTGTATAAATCCTTCTAAGAAAGGAAGAAGTAAAGTAGTGTCTCCAAGTGGCTGCTCCTTACTCTCCTTGCTTTCACTCTGCAATAGCCCAGCCTGATAATACAGCAAGAGAGCATGTTGCTCTTTTTGTTCTTTTAATCTTGTTTGTGACAAACACTCTTTACTTCCTCCCAAGCAACAACAGCCCATTCTGTCTAGGCAGGGGGCATTCTGTGTATATGGGGGAAAAAAAAGGCATCTGGTATCTTGGTGTGGTGCCAGTGTTCACACTGGCTTTCCAGAGATTCCATCTTTGTCTTCATTCCAAGAAGATGTAACCTTAAAATAGAGAGTACAAAGGACTCTCAGCCATTTAGCACTCACTGATGCTACTGGAAGAAGCCTTCATGCAGTAGTTAAACTTTGCTTACCTTGATACCTCTTTATATGTTTTAAATTTGATCTGGTTTGGAAGATGAATGATGGAAGACAGTCTTGAACACCTTATCAGCAAAAAGCTTATAAGCTTAAGACATTCTCCTTCAGTGTTGAACAAGGGGATCCAAACCTACATTTCATATACACCCAGGATGACTAATCAGTGTGTTCATATGTTGTTTATGGTGGTGCTGTTTATATATAGCAGTGCTCCAGTACAGAGACACCACTTGGTGCTTGAAAACTGGTGACTTGCACTGTTTCTTGGTGGATCAGACAAAAAATGTTTCTTTTCTCTCCACTGGTTTGGTAATTACTGTCAACTTTCTGATGAGTGTCAAAACCAGGCTGATCTTAAGATGTTGTTCCTTTTTTTGCTTTCCCACTGCATCCAGTCTCTTGATGCCTTGGCCAAGAAGGCTGTAGATTTTCAGGCAGAGTAGCACAATATATCTTATGGCTGTGTACTTAACATGGAGGCTTAGCTGCTGTGACTGGAAATCCCATTTTGCAGTAGTTGTTTCCTGGCCTGTACCAGATGTGAAGTGTGGTTTAACTGCATTGTAAAACCGCAGGTGACTAGAAAAAGAACCTACAGGAAATGACTTGCAGGCTGAATTCTGTGTGATGGTAAATGCCTCCTCGTAGCTGAGAGCGGCTTAACTTCTACCATTTATTTTGTTCCATCTGGATCACACTTATATTTAGGGATGAGGGGATGATTTGTTCTTAATGAGAGCCCACACTCCTGCCCACGCTTCCTGGGGAGAGTAGTATTCAAGCAGCCTTCCAGTGGTGTGGTTTTAGGGCTGAGAATTAAAAATATACTTGATATTTCTCCTTCCCCAGGAGCTGTCTTCGGTCATTCTCTTTCGCACCTTCTCGGGCTCTGTCCCCCCCTCTGTTCTTTACCAGAACCTGGGGCTGTCACTGCAGATCCAGCACTGCCAAGAGATTCCCCAGTGCTGGGGTTTTGTTTTGGTGAAGGCAGTTTAGGAGGGTTTGGGTGTGTTGTCACAAAATCCGTGTGTCTGACACTCTCATTTTCTTCTGCTTTAGCTGGTTCTGCATTACTGGACCTCACAGCTGCATTGTCAGTATGCAAAACCAGAATCTGCTGGGGAGCCTGAGTGCTTTCCTCATGAACATGTCATGAGGAGGGAAGGTGCTCAGGAATTAATGAAGCGCCATATTTGGTGAACATCTTGTCACAAAGAGTCAGACTAATACACAAAATATGGCTAAGGGGAAACATATTTACACATCACAGGCTGGTAAATATGGTTAATGATTGAAGTGTATTTGGAGCCTCATATCTGAAAAAAAAACCAATCCAAACCCACAACAGCAAAACAGTAACAAGACAAGAAAACATACTGACAGGCTGCTGTAGTAAATGTACTCCTTGGGGATGTTTTCCCAGCCTAAAATACCAGTGCCATTAGCAGAAGAGGGAAAACCAGTATTCCTGTCCCTATAAACAGGCTTTCAAGATATGTGAAAGCATGATTGTGAATGAATAAATTCAAAATCACACCCTGTAAACTACTGCCTTTTGGCTGTAGTATTTTTTGCAAACTGATGGAAAGCTAGAGGGGGATTTTCTGATTTTCACATTAAAATACATTTTTTAGAAAAGCCTTTGCTTCAGAGAGGGAAATACCTTTTTGGGGCTGCAGGAGGACAAGTCTCCAGTACACACCAGTACAGGGGTGCAGCCCTGACTCTTTGTTTTGCCTGGTGCCATTCTGAGGCTGAGCCTCTGTGTGTTGTGTTTTACTGTTGGCTGGGCAGGGTTGGGACCCAGGGTGCCTTGGCACAGGCTGGCCAGGTGAAATTTTGTGACCCCCTCCCAAAGCTGGTGGCTGTTCTGGGCATGGAGCACCACATGTGCTGCTTGGCTGGGGAGACCAGATTAGTGGTGTTGAGCACAGGAGAGAGGAGGGTGCAGGAGCAGCTTCTCAGGAAGTCCTTTGGGTGGCTGGGCAGGAGCAGCCCTTGACCTCCAGCAGGAGGTTTGAGTTCCTCTACTCCCAAACCCTCGTGGCAGGCTCCCTCAGGCCTGTGGGGTTATGAGTAGCTCAGTTCTGGACACTCTTTCTCTGCTTTCTTTTCCTGTAGGTACAGTTTTCCTTACTGTTTCTAGCTAATTTCTATAATTGCAGCTGTGAATGGGAATTACATGTGAGTTCCAATTCACATAAATTGAATGGTAATAGGCTTGTAGGAGGAGGTGTCATTAATACATTGCTTTGCACAGTGGATTCTTTTTGTTTTCAGTATAAGGTGAGGCTTGAGTTTCTGCATTTTTTTTTTGAAGAAACAAGTGTTTTTCACCTCTTCATTTCAGCACCTGTGTTTGTGTACATGTTTTGCACATTTTAGTGTTATTTTCTCAGGGCTACCTTCAAATGCTTGGCAAATGAAATGTTCTATTTGTGCCTTCTGGAATTGTTTTAGAGAAGAGTGAAGCATGCTGACATAAAGGACAGATCTGTGCAAATCTCTGCTTGGACTGTGCAGTTGATTCCACTTGGGAGGTCTTAAGGGTTTACACAGAGAAGTGTATTTTGTTTGAAAGTGACACAACTATTTCACTGTATTTCAGGGTGAAGGCTGTCGTACTGTCCCGCTCTCCGGACACGTGGGATTTGATAGTTTGCCTGACCAGCTGGTTA
This sequence comes from Peucedramus taeniatus, assembly GCA_013400575.1. NCBI lineage: Eukaryota > Metazoa > Chordata > Aves > Passeriformes > Fringillidae > Peucedramus > Peucedramus taeniatus. Next base: position 120,298 of record WBNO01030068.1, read on the forward strand.
ATAAGTCAGTTAACCATGGGTTTTGTTTCAACATCCTGTGTGTGGGTGAGTATTTCCATTTTGGGAAGTTCTCTTGCTGAAAAGTTTTCTGCAGCTGGATGTAGCTCGTAGCTTACAGCACTAACAAGCTTTGATTTAAGTTTCCCCAACTGTTCTATTTTCAGTAACAAGATTTTCTGGTGCTCTGGGAAATCCCCACTGGGGTTCTGCAGTATGGCTTTTTACCAAGCAGTGAAATAAAATGCCTAAAATCACAGGCTGTTATTATGATCTTTCTTTTCCTCATATGTTTGAATTTCACATTTTAAAAAGAAAATAGGTATTCATGCCAGAGTACTTTGTTATGAGGTCTTGTTTGGTTAAGTATTGAATTATTATTATAATTATTTTAACAAAATACTAATCATGCTTCTCTTAAATCACTAAAAGCTATTTTTTTTCTCCTCCCTTCTGTTCATACTTGAATTAAGATAGTGTCTGGCCAAGCCTTAACTCTTCTGACAATTTTCCAAGCTGCCATGTGGTGTGGATCACAGCTGGGGCCTGGCAGTGTAGCAGGACTTTGTGTCTGTCCCTGCAGCCCATCTCACAGGTCTTCCCCAGGGTTAGGATCCTAAATAATCCCTTCTCTTAGGTAACAGAAGTAAAACCCTGTATGGCTTTGGTACCATAGTTTAGGAAGGTTAATGAGGAAATGAAAACCAGAGAATTAATGATTGCTGGGTTTGCTGCTGCTGGTGCCCTGCCCGGGGGAGCAGGAGGTTATTTCTGTGGCCATGGCTGCTTGGACCAAGCCCTGTCTGCAGATGATCCCAGCAGTGCCTGCTGTGGCAGGGGCAGAGCAGCAGCTGTGGATGCCTCCTGGAGACTCAGCTGGTGGTCAGCACTGCATCCACACAGAGGTTTTCTGTCCCCTCCCCTGAGAGATGCAGCTCATGGTAGGGACCTGGTGTTTGCCCAGAACAGGGTTAAGTCTGAAATGAGAGTAGTAGAGCAAGGAGAGGAGAGCTGAGCCCTGTTAAATGGAGCTGAGAAGACAATTTTCCTTAAAACCACATCTTATATTCCTGTGAGATGATAAACTTTACTGACAAGTGGAGGTCACTGTCAGGCTGAGTCTCTAGATGATTTCCTCAGTACATGAATGTGATATGACCTAAGGAAACTCCTGTCCCCATGACTGAAGTCTAAAAGTGTTTGCTTTTCCACTTACTGGGCTGCAGTGGTTTTTTTACAAGTTCTAGGTGTAGCAGTGGGTGCCTCCTGTTATATCTTCACTTTGATGTGTGGAGAGGAGCTGAATGCTTGTGCTTTCTTTGCAGGGCAGAAATGGAATGCATTAATAACTTGTTAAGGTGAATAACAAGGATTCACCAAGATCAATGTACATTAGTTACTAATGTCATTTTTTTATGAATAGTAATAACACAATATTGAAATAAAGGAACTTTATAGAAAAATATAATAAACTTCATTAGAAAAAGATTTACAAATCTTTGCCCCCACACTTAAACATCCTGGAGAAAGAAAATAAAAATTCCCAGTGTTCATCTGTCATTTATTCTGTTGGATTTCACTTGTACAGCAGAGTTTGGGATGAAAAATTGAAAGAACAAGGAAGCAAAGGAAGACTGGATGAGAATCCCATAGACAGCCCACTAAGCCTGACAGAAAGGGACTTCATTGCCCCTCATTTTTCAGCTATGTGTGGCATCTGTTGGAGGAAAAATCCAGTGATAATTCTACTCTGTGTCATCCTGGATCTGAGCCACCGATTCCTGCAGCTCTTGCTGGAGAAGCCAAGGAAAGCTTCAGAAATGACTCTCAGCAGCATGTCCAGAGTGGAGCAGTTTTTAGCTCTTCTCATGCTGAAATCTGTCTCCCCCGTGAGACTAGAGCCAAAGCTAGAATGAATGAGAAAACCTCTCATTAGATGTTAGGGATTGCAGATGGTGTCTCTGATCTTTTATTTCTCAGCACAACCATTTTCTTCCTAAACCTTACATGATAAATTTTTAGTTGCCTTTTAGTTCAATGCAAAGAAGTGTTTAAAAGCAAAAAGAACTGTTTAAATGCAAAGAAGTGTTTAATGGCTGAGACTTTCTGTGCTGACTGTATTTCTCAGTGAGATAGGGGAAAAAGGAGGAACAGGCTGCTGGTTTTTGATGTAAACTTTCTCAGTTTTTGCCAGGGTAGATTGTAGTTGCAATAAACTAGTATCCCAATTTAAGCAGGATTTTGCCCTTCCTCTTTCCAGGATTTGCAGGGAATTTGTTCAAACTGGCCTATTCAGTGCAATGACAAAGGCTGTTTTGTGGCAGAAATACTTCTCTCTCCCCCAGGACTGTACCAAGACTGTTTGAGGTCTGTCACTCCAAAGGAGTGAGCCTGTGATGTGCAGGAGCTCTCACCCTGGGGAGGGAGAGATGTGCATGGAATTCCTGGTGCTCTCCAGCAGGCAGCTCTCTGGAGTGATGAGCTGTACAGCCTGGAAGTTGCCCAGTGGTTGTTTCTGTGGTCACTGGTGCAACCAGCTGAGGAGAGAACAGTTTCTCTAATCAAAAAGCCATCTGTCTCCTCAGCCTTCTCCTGCCCTGCACCGCTGGTGCCCTGGGTGGATGCTGGGAGCTGGCTGCCCCTCTGAGGTGCTGTTTCAGTGTATTTTATGAGCCCTTGGTGCCCTCCTTGCCCCTGCAGCCCAGCCTTTGCCTGGCTGTGGGAAATTGTGTGGTGTCTCTGCATGCCTGTCAGATGAAACAAACTATTTTCCCCTCTCTCCTTGAGAGGTGGCCTTATCAGTCTGAGTTGCCTCAGGGCTTGTCTCAGCAAACCTGCTACATTGGATTAGCTCCCATTTCTACACATGAAAAGGCTGTGCATGCATACACATTTTCTTTAAAATTGAATTATTTGATATCTGGAGCCACGGTTGTTAATCTTGTGAAGGGCAGGTGCTGCTCTCTCATGAAAGGAAGCTCTTGTGAAAGCTGCTCCCTGCCTTTGAACAGGGAAATACTCCAAGGACTCCTCTGTCCACCCACAGAGTCAATTGATGATGATGTGATTGGGGCCTCTTAAATCCTGAGTGTTGTGGGAAAGGGAGGCAGTGAGCAGTTGCTCGTTTCACTTAGCACATGCTAGAGAAAAGCAAATTAAATTTCCAGGCACAAAAGGCCAAGGTACAGCTTTTGTGGTGCATAATTCAGCTCACTGCTGCAGCTGCTGAGGATGCTAAAAGTTCTGTGAAAAGAAGCCACGACAGTTCATTCAGCACAAAGATGCCGTCATGTATGGGAAGTTAGGAGCTTGTCCCAGCTGCAGGTTTGCAAGTGGTGCCACCACTGTTCCATCACTGTCAGATTTGATGAAGCTTCCACAGAGCAGTGAAGATGCCATGTGCACGTGCAGTTGGAGCAGGGAACATGTCTCAGGAGAAGGAGAGGACGTGTGGGGAGCCCAGCACAGCCAGGCTGCTGGGCATTAAGGGTGGATGGTGCTTTCTGAGCACTGATGTAGGGCTGCTGCATGTCCAGAACCTGTGGTGGCTCTCAACTAGGACCACCAGGTTCATGTCCAGAACCTGTGGTGGTGGCTCTGGCCATTTTTTTTTTTAATGTCCTTGAAAATTGTCAGACTTAACAGCAAAACTCCATCCCGTGATGAAAGGTACAACACTCAAGCTTTTCCATTGCTGTCACATCTTCCTGGTGCAGAACTCTACCAGTGAAGGTCACTCTCTCTGCCCTATCCTCCCTGTCAGCCCTGTTTTGGGACAGCAGACCATTGTGGAGTTGCATAATCCCTGGGCATGGTTTTGGAGATCAAATCACATGTGTCCATAAGCCTGACATCAGGAAATAATCTCCCTGCCAGGGATGCCTCTCACTCGGTTTGTGTACACTACTGCTTTTTTCAAAGTAATTCTGCCTCTTTTAATCCCTGTTCATCATTTATGTTTTTTGGGGACGATTCCAGTGCCATTGGCTGCAACAAGCACAGACCACTTGTCCTTTTTATCAGACCATCTGTTCCATCTGGACTCCTGTCCTTACAAGAAGCAGTTGGCACCATTCACATCTTCCAGCCAGCAAAAAGTTGCCTCTGTGTAAAGCAGAAACTCCCAGAAGATTCAGAAATTCTTCCTTCTGTCGTTTTGGCCTTCAAAATAGCATTGCTCCCTATCTCTGTTCATATTTAACACAGCAGAACACTTTATTAGTGTCTTTAGTCTTTTACCATTTCATGTCACTCTGTTAGTGTTAACATTCTTTCAGCTGAGACAGTCTTTCCTTTCTTCTCTGTCTTCCTTGGCAGGCTTTAATTCTGTGTCAAGTCAGTGGGGTTACACAGTGCAGGGACAGGGGTATCTGCTGGCTCAATTTAAATTTGGGAGTGCAGACTTCATATGAGATACCATGTTAGTGCCTGGATATTTTAATCATGAAGGTGTTTGGATGGGCAGCTCCCACCTCTTTAAAAATGCCACAGTTCAAATCTTTCGCTTCCAAAAGGAAAAACTCAGTTTTTGAGTTCAAAGTTGCCTTTGCTGGCCCTGTGTAGCTGGCATGAGGTGGAGTGTAAAAGCATGTTCTGCATCTCTTAAACACTTCTAGCCCCTCTGACAGTTAAAGTCACTCCTGCTGGAAAAAACACTTGAGATGGATTGAAAGTAGGCAATGATTAACAGGTTCAGGATGTGCTTAAACAATAGTCTTGCCCCCATATGAACATCTTTCACCCAAAAGGAGAGGCAGAAATGAGAGGTGACTTACAGGATGCTGTCTGCCCAGAAGCCAGAGTGGTTTATAGATGACCATGCACTGCAGAGAGCAGCTCCCTGCCCTGTCACTGCTGCTGCTCCCCTGTCACCCTGTCTTGTAGCCTTGGAGCTGCTCCAGGGCCTGCCAGGCTGTGGGGCAGTGGCACAGGAGGAGGCTTTGCAGGACTGTGTGTGGGTGATGCTCCTGCCCTTCAGGGCTGAGGGACTCCCCTATCCTGAGCTGTCCCATCAGGGTTCCTGGCATTCACAGGCAAGCAGCCAGCTCCCTGCTCTGTCCCACCCATCCCTTGGCAGGGGCTTTGGAAATGCTGCAGCCTTCTCAGGCTGTTTAGATTTTTGTCTGTTTTTACACTGCTGTTTTCCTGGAATCCCTGAGAACGGCCTGGGAGGTCATACAGGCTGTTGGCTGTTAACTCTCAAAATCCCTGTCCAAGCCATGGCAGTGCTCTGGTCTGATTTGTGCACTTGCTCCGTTTTGGGGGCAAATGGTCCCTGACAAGTCCAGGCAATGAAATTCCAAGTCAGTGAAAGGCTTGTTGGACCAGCTTATGTTTCAGAGACAGAGGTAACCTTGTGCTTTGCTGGGTCCCCCTCCCTTGCTCTGGCCAGTGCTGTTGTAGGTACAGCTGATGCATTGAGGTAGCACAAGGGACTGCAGCTCCTGGTGCTGACTCCTCCTCCCCTTCAGATTGAAAACCAGATGGGTGCAAAGAGCAGCTGCACTGGTGACTGTTCTGGCAGTAGTTGCTTGGTTAGCTGGCTCCCAGGCAGTTCTGCAGCTCAAGGTGTGCATTGACTTTGAAATGTTAATGGATCTTGCTGCCTCTGGAAAGACACTGCATATGTCATCCTGGCAATCAGGGACTGCTCAGTTCCCAGAGCAGGGGATTTAGGGCTTGGAACTAGACAATCTTCCTTCCAATCCAAACCACTCTATGGTTTTATGATTCTGTGTTTGCCTTGCTCTGCCATGTGCTTCAGCCCTGAGTGAGGAAAATCCCTTCTGAGGCCAGAAAGAGGAATTTGCCTGCTTGCAGGGGTGAGGCTTGGAGATTTGGACGGAGGAGGATGGGGAGGAGTTTCCCCTTCTTGAATTGGGCATTTCATGCAAGTTTGTATCTGCTACAGAGCTCTAAACCTACAAAAATAAGAAGCTCTTTTATTCTGAGCAAAGTGGGAAAATGGTAAAGTTGTTTTGGTTGGGAGCTGAGGGCTGGGGGAAGGAGGGGAATGCTCTTGCAGCCAGACACAGTCTCACTGTGGTCCCACAGCAGGCTGGAGGAGCAGCCTTCACAGAGGGTGGGGTTCAGCTGCTCCTGAAGTTTCTCCAAAAGCCGGCTGGGCAGCTCAGAAATTGCTGTTTCCCCAAAACACAGCAGCACTCACAAGGCAACAGACCAGACTGCGTAGGAAGTCAGGTCCTGTGAGCTCGGAGAGCTGGCTCTGTTGTCAGAGCCTGCTAAGGGAGGCTGCTCTGTGGAATGTGTGCACACAGGGATTTGTTTTATTCTTCCTGGGATGTATCTAAAACAAATTCAAGACTGGTCTCTGGGATTTGTCTCTTCCTTCCAGACAAGGAAATAGTTGCCTGTTGATAAATGAAATCCAAATAGCAGTTCAATACTGATAGAATAGTAGCAGAATACTGACAATACTAGCAGAACTTTTGGAAGCAGGTTTTGCAATATTTTGCAATATTTTGTGTAGCCCCTAAGGTATGGAACCAGATATTACAGAAAATGCCCCCTCCCAGTGTAGAAGGCTGATTCTCCAACTCTTTATGAGAAACCAACTGCACAACTTGCTGTGGGATCCAACCAGCTCTCAGGGTTTCTGCACGGAAGGAAGCTATTTCTGTGGCTGCTTATTAGAGACATTGATCTGGAGCAGCTTTTTTTGGACATGGCAGTGAGCCCCATTTCCTCTCCTGTTTTTTAATGAAAACAGCATCTTCTGTAGTGTAGTTGTGGGTTTAAGCAGGATCTGAACGATGCTTTTCCCTTTGCCTTTTCACCTCTTGCTTTTCATCTCTATTTTCTAATGACATTAATGGTCATTAGACTGTGAAATGTAATTTGCCCAGAATACAGACCTCCCATTGTTCATGGCTTTCTGTTTACCAGACGCTCCCTTGGGAGCATGAGATCTGCTTTCATCTGCTACAATTTCACCCCTGTTAATGTTTGGAAGCTCAAAGGCCAAGCCATATTAATATTCAACAGAATGTTTCAACTCTCTTTTTCTCCAACAGGGGAAACTGGCCTTGGTAAGTCCACCCTCATGGACACCCTTTTTAACACCAAGTTTGAAGGTGACCCAGCATCTCACTCACAGCCTGGGGTCCAGCTGAAATCCAGTACCTATGACCTGCAGGAGAGCAATGTCAACCTCAAGCTGACTATTGTGAGCACAGTGGGCTTTGGGGATCAGATCAACAAAGAGGACAGGTGAGTGGGGGGGAGAGAGGTTATATTGTGACCTGGCTTTTCATTCTCCCCATGCCTTCATTGGCTGCACTGACTGCACTGCAGTTTTCCTGCCTGCTTCTTAGGAGTTGTCCTTGTCACCTCTTTGGGATGGGACATGTGGAAGAGAGGACAAAGGCTCTGGAGTGTCAGCACTGCTTCAGCTATAAAGCAGCTTTTCTCATGCTGTCAGAGGAATTTCTGTCCTGCTGGCAAGCTTCTGCCCAAATTCATCTGGTGGGGAGACTGAAATGCTCCAGGGCATCTGGGCTTGTTTTGGTTTGTGCTGACCTCAAGCTGCTGACCAAACCACTAGTGTGGTTTAGTATCTGCTTGGCTTAATATCCCCTTTTGGCAGGGCTCTTCCATGGGAAGAGCCAAAGGAAGCACAACAAATGAGCAGTGAGATACCCTGGGGGAGTGTCTCTGGCAGCTCACACCCAGAGTGGCTGCAGTGTGTTGGTTAAGGGATGTGCAGTTACACCAGACAGTCTCCAAGGTGCATCTCTGCAGAGACATTGCTGATGAGATTTGCTTTTTTGTGGGTCTGCTAGATTTTTTTTAAGTTTGTTTAAAGTGCACTCATGTCCTTTACATTATGACTCTGGCAGGCTCTGTATTTCAGAGGGCTTTGCAAAGGAGTTGCAGGAATTTCCTGCCTCAGAGCACTAGGCAAAGGTGGCACTGAAGGAAGCTGTATCTCCACTAGCAGCACTCGGGGCTGTGAGAGCAGCAAGCCATTCACTCCCTGAGTGCAAGCAAGGGTTACACACTGCTGCAAATGAGTCTCCATTAGCCTTGCTTTAGAAAGTCTCTCACCCTCACATATCAGAATATGAGAGTCTGCTTTCCCTGGAGAGGATGGTGCATCTGCTGTCCTCTGCTAAAAATCCCAGTGCTGTGTTTTGACAAACAGGCTGCTAGAGTCTGTTGTAGGACCATGTCTCCTTGTCAGCAGTGCAACTTTAAAATTTCTTACAGGTGGGGAGCAAGGGAGGTAGAGAGAATTGGTCTCAGAAAGTGGAAAATGGAAAGTGAAATCTATCAACAGCTTGTTTCTAAAAAGCAGGCCAAGGGGCATTGTCCTGTTTGTTTAGCTCTCTGACTGTGAGATGTATAGCTTTTTTTTTTTTTTTCACCAAAGCTATAAGCCCATTGTTGAGTTCATTGATGCTCAGTTTGAAGCCTACTTGCAAGAGGAGCTGAAGATAAGAAGGGTCTTGCACAACTACCATGACACCCGGATCCACGCTTGCTTGTACTTCATCGCTCCCACCGGCCATTCCCTGAAATCCCTGGACTTGGTGACCATGAAGAAGCTCGACAGCAAGGTTGGCACAAGTAACCCTTTCTGGCCAGATTTACTGTTTGCATAGTGGAAAGGCTGCTGCTTTTCCAGAGGATCTCCTGACATTGAATAGCCCTTCTGGTGGAAATGGCTGAGTTGGCAGATAATTCTGTAGATTTATTGAGCACTTACAAGTTTTTGAGGGTTGTATTGCAGACTTAGAGAAACTGCCAGGAGCAAAGTTGATTACTTCATACCTCTGTTTTTTTCTAGGTGAACATCATTCCCATCATTGCCAAATCTGATGCCATTTCCAAGAGTGAGCTGACCAAGTTTAAAATTAAAATCACAAGTGAACTGGTCAGTAATGGGGTGCAGATCTACCAGTTCCCGACAGATGATGAATCAGTGGCAGAGATAAATGGGACAATGAATGTAAGTGCCTCGGTTCTTCCTCCTCTTCTAGAACAGCACTGTCAATGTAGGGGTTGGTGGCCCATATTGGGATGTTTCTTAAATCTACTTTCCCTTTTATTTTGTTTCTTAAAAACAGAGGATTTCACAAGAATCTCATCCTTGTAGTGTCATCCTAGGCTAGGAGAGCTTTGTGGTAGGGTACTGCCTCTTTAGTGGGCTTTTCTAGTCAGAAAACAGACTTTTAATACCCTCCTTGTCCTCATGCATTATCTGTTGAGGAAGATGTAAGAAATCAGTGTTTAAACCCTTTTCAGCTCAAGGGTTTGTCATTATTTCTGTCCTGTACATCACCTGATGGCTTCCCACCAGTAAACTTCCAGTGGCAAGGAATTACACAGCTTAACCAGCAAGGTGTGAAAAACAGTACACAACTTGAGCCAGACATGCCTTGAGGTGCCTGCAGGTTCCCACTGTGGCTCTGGTCTTCCCAGCATCATGGTGCCAGTCTGTGGCTGCTTGAGAATGAAGCAAGCTGCCCTTTGCCTTTCTGGCAGCACATCTTGACCATGGTCCCATTTTCCAGAAGGCTTTTCACAGGAAATCAAGTAGGGGAAGTTGATTGCTTTACTGCTGTGGGTGTAGTATAGGTCTAGCTGTTGTGCATTTGTGCCACCTCTTGATTTAGTATCAATAGTTGTAGAGTGTTCTGAAGAGGTCTGAAAGAAGCATGAAGTTTGTCCTGACACAGGAGCCGTCAGTGATGGTTTCCTGGTCAGAGCAGTTCAGTGTTAGCCCTTCTGAGGGTGGAAGTGAACCTCTGCTGGTGTTTCCTTTCAGCCATTTACTTGTCTCCTGGGAGGGAATTGCTGTCTTGGGTTGCAGATGTTCTGGGTTGTGTCAGTTGCTGCACAGACAAATCAATTCTTTCATCCTCAATTACAGTCAGAATTACCAGGTTTATGGGGACTAAGCAGGCCAGAATTTGACCAAGACAATTTTGCAGGTCTGGAAAACTTGTATCCAAATACTGATATTATTAGAAACATAGGACAAATATTATTCTTGCTCTGTGTGTGTCCCATGTGAGAGCAGGGGCCTGAGAATACAGGGGGAAGAGCCCATCTCTCTGAGTGCTTGCTGGCAGTTTTGCTTTGTTTGCAGTTTGACTGTATGAGCCACACTCTAAAAGCAAAAACATCATCTGTGAAATCTTTTGTTTGTACCAACTGTCATGAACTTGTCCAAGTTTTTGGATAACCTGTGGAATTCACTACCTGCTCCTGAGAGCAATCCAGGGTCACTGATCTTCCATGTAGTTGGCTTCCTGAGGCCCTTTCAATTGTCCAGAATTTGGTGCACTTTAAAAGCTTTGCCTAACAAATGTCACTTCACAAAACTCAGCAGAAAGGGTTGGTGCAAGGAAGTGTGAACTCAAAGTGCTGAAAATTTGCACTTGACTTCCTTGCAGCTTGGCAGAATGCAGTATAGTTCCCAGGAGCAAGGGAGGTGGGGAGAAATCTCATCTACAGAAAAACGTAGCAAAGTACAATGGCAGTGTCTGGGGGCTTTGCTTGGCTGCCTGAGTTTTGGAAATGAGAAGACTATAAGGTGAGATCTTCAGAGCCTAGATAGGTGTTGGGAGGGTTTCAGTTCCAGTTTTGCTGAGCTTGCACTGGGCAAGTCTCTTTTTGCCTTCTGCAGAGAGATCATCTTTACTAAGAAGTGACTATTTCTGATTTCTGAGTTTTTGAAAAGCAAATCCCTCTTGTTCTTAGTCAGCCTTTGTGATACATGGAGTGCATATCTCAGCTTGAAGAGTGTGACCTTGGGTGACACTGGACACAGTGACTGGGTACATGTTCAGCCCTTCCTCACCAGGGCAGAAGCAAGCAGGGAGGAAGGAGCTGTTACTCCGGGGGTGAAGGATGGACTTCCATCTCATGATCTGATGGAGCAGGGTGTCTTGTTCTCCAGCATGAGCTGAAGGAAGGTAGGGGGGATGAAATCAAGAAGGCTCCAAGACCTCTTACTGCTTGTGTGCTTGTGCAGATGTTCTCCTCAGGCACGGCAAGCCCTGGGACAGCACCGCAGCCCGAGCCGCAGCACTCTGTTCCAGCTGTCACTCTGATGCCAGTCTTGCACTGGCTCATCTCACCTGACACTCTGTGGCTGGGAGGATCAGCCAGGTAGAGGATATAGAGTGGTAGCACTAACAAGGTTTCCAAAAAAGGACCCACCCTGCTACCCCTTGTCTTGGACTAGTGGCCAGTGCCTAGACTCCCTGAGATTAGTGTGTGCATAATGACTGTCTTGCTCAGTGGCTGTGCTCATCTCTGTGTGCTGGTGGGTCAGCCAGGTCTGAGAGGGGCTAACGTGGATATCATTACATGTGTTCCAGGGCCACTTGCCATTTGCAGTGATCGGGAGTACGGAGGAGCTGAAAATAGGAAACAAAATGATGAAAGCTCGTCAGTACCCTTGGGGCACAGTGCAGGGTGAGTTGAGCCCTGGGTTTTTCATGGCATGAATGGTGACACTTGTGCAAGGAGGCAGTGTGCTTTCATAAAAAGAGCTCGACTTGATTATCCATGGGGAATTATCCTTTGTTAAATCCTTGTGTCAGGCCTACAGTGCCAGTTTTCTCTGTTTGGAAGAGCTGTTAAACCTGTTGGAGGAGTAGACAATTGAGGAATGTGGGAAGAGATCCTAATTTCTGTCCCCATTTTCCTCCTCACCATGTCTTCTTTCAGTGGAGAACGAAGCTCACTGCGACTTTGTGAAGCTGCGGGAGATGCTGATCCGCGTGAACATGGAAGACCTTCGTGAGCAGACCCACACCCGCCACTATGAGCTCTACAGGCGATGTAAACTGGAAGAGATGGGTTTCAAGGACACTGATCCAGACAGCAAACCCTTCAGGTGAGATCCCTGGAGGAGACAGGAGGGCTTGAGAGAGCCATTGTTGGATGCACTGTGTGCCTCTGTGTGTGTGTCCTTGGGGGAGCACAGAAAAAACCAATGCAGCAAGAAAAACTGCCAGGTCAGATAAATCCAGACTTCAGCAAAGGTCTGACGGGGAGAAGGTGAAAATACAGGGAGGATGTGCAGGACTGACTGAATCTGCAAGTATGGCAGTAGAAATGTCTGTGCTGCAGAGAGACAGTGATGCCTATTTTGAGCTTACCTAGAAAGAGAAGCCAGACAAAAGGATAAAAGGGAATATATTTAATGAAGGGCCTTCAGGTACATTAAGGGCAGATGAAGCCTCCCCAAGGGGCTACACCCAAAATGGACGATGGTCACGAGTTTTTCAGACAGATGTAAGTTTGGCCTATGTACATATCAGGTGTTAATCCTCCAATTATGGCTTCAGGTAATGAAGTCATATACCCCCAGTTTGCTCCCCCCAATTCACTTTTGTTTATGCTTTTCAGGGCCTGAGGCTGTAGGTTGTCCTTGGATCTCAGACCCAAAGGGATTGTTTTGACTGACCAAAATGTGAAGACAGTTAACTAACACTTTGTATGGAGTTTAGAATTATGCACTAATGCAGTAGAGGATTTGAGAAATATAAAAGCTGAAATCTTAAGGCAACAACAGCAGTGTTCCTCTGAACTAGTGTTTGTTGCCAGCTGGTCTCTTTGAATTGCCCAACATTCAACATACAGAGAAGTGCCAAAAATGGTTGGATAAAGAAAACTTTGGGCACATGTGGGTGAGTGAGTAGCAAATGTGTTGTGTGCAATGCAGTAGTCATGGTGAGGGCCTAATTTCAGAGGGTCAGGGAAAGCAGTTTGTCCCAAGTCTTATCACTGGACTTTCCTTCCTTTTCAGCTTACAAGAAACTTATGAAGCCAAAAGAAATGAGTTTCTGGGAGAACTGCAGAAAAAGGAAGAGGCAATGAGACAGATGTTTGTCCAGAGGGTCAAGGAAAAAGAAGCTGAGTTGAAGGAGGCTGAAAAAGAGGTAAAGACTGCAGTACTTATGTTTTCATGGCTGTGAGTGATAGATTCACTCCCAAGTGGGTAGTTGTTGGCAAAGCATTTTCTGCTACGTGTGGTTTAGGACTTTCTTACCAAGAAGTCTAAGGTTTTACTTGGATGGGGATGTTAAGGTGTTCAGTCTGTAGGACAAAACTGAATCACAGTGCTTGTTCTGTGCAACTTACTGCACCAGCAAAGGGCCAGAGTCTTGATTCTGATGGAGAGGTGCAGTGTGAAACGTCAAGGATAGAAGCAACCCTTGAGATGAACTTGTTTTACAAAAAATGCACCTATACAGCTTTCTTAGCATTGTGAAAAATCCATTAATTTACTGACCTTTAAAGAGGAATAGGGCAGAGACCCCCAGAGATGGATTAGGGGTTTTTTTACACTTATGCTCTCCCAGTCCTCTATTCTTAGTCTGCACAATGATTCATTACTAGAACACAGCCTGTAAGTTGTTGTGGAAGGAGGCTGTTCCCTGCCCTTTGTCTTGGCACCGGCAGCTCAGGAGCTAGAAATGATGTGGAGACCAATGGAGACTCCCAGGTTCAGATCTCAAGGGATGCTTCCATCTTCCTCTTTTCCTGTGAACAGAATATCTGGTAGTGTCCTGCTCACCTCTATCCTTTCCCTTCAGCTGCATGAAAAGTTTGATCGCCTGAAGAAATTGCATCAGGATGAAAAGAAGAAGCTAGAGGATAAGAAGAAGTCTCTGGATGATGAAGTAAATGCATTTAAACAAAGGAAGACAGCAGCTGAATTGCTTCAGTCACAGGCTCAGCAGGCTGGAGGATCGCAAACTCTTAAAAGGGATAAGGAAAGGAAAAAGTAAGTTGCTAACCCAGAGGTATTGGCTTTTTGGTAATGGTTCTCCTTTACTATTTTTCTGGGTGTTCATATCTCCCTCCAACATAGCCAGTCCTTATCAGGGGAAGGTTTGCAGCCAGAATTAATCCCTAGTAAGGCTGAGCAGTATCTGGAATCATGTAATATTTGCTGTCATCCTGAAGAACAGGGAGCAGTACTAACCTCCCTCTTTGCCTTCTGACAGCATGGGAGAGGATGAGCTTGTTTTTATTCCCCAAGATTCCCTGCTCCTCCCTTGGTCTCTCAGTGCTTGTAAAGAAGTGGAGCCATACTAGCTGCCAAGGCTAAGGTGTGGGTAGCAGGGATGTCCCATTACCCTCAGAGAGGAGCATGTTTTAGCTCAGGTTCTTACTTGTTTAGGTTGGGAAGATTGTGGAAATCATTCAGGGAGACTAACAGTCTTGAATTCCAGAATCTGCAGAATGTAAGACTGCAAAATGAGGGGACAGGTCATAGCATCTTGTTAACACTAGTACTCTTCTCCCATCCTAAATCAGCTTTTTGCCCTCCACAGAAACAGTGGGAGATACTGCATGGCTGTAGCAGGGCTTCCCAGTGCCAGGGACTGGTGTGACAGGATCCAGCCCCTCGTCAGGGTCTGGGACCTGGGCTGTCTGCAGTGCCTGTGCTAGCTTCACTGCCTGAAGCTCTGCAGTTGCTCAAGAGCAACCAGCTGTACAATGAAACATCTCCCAGTTGTCCCAGCACTGAGCAGTTCCCTTCCTTCTCACTGTGGTACATGTCCCAAAAGGAGTGCTGTGCCACCTGTGCAGGTGTGCAGAGAGTGGTGTGCAGACAAACAGGGGTCTGGTTTTGTACCACTGCCATAATCCTCCCTCTGCACACCTCTGAAGTAGTCTTTGCCTGCACTGTGCTGTCTTAAGTACATAAAGAAATGCTGTTAAATTTAACAGTATGGGGCATGCCCAAAGTGCTGACAGCACTGTTTGTCAGGGAAAAAACTTGTGACTGTTAAGCTTGTGATCAAATGAGACAGAGGAGGAAAGACCCAATTACAAGAATGAGATCCTGGTTTAGTCTTTTAGTTTAAAGCTGAAGCTGCTTCAACGTGAACGTTCCTTTGTGATGAGCAATTAGTGCTGCACTTTTCTCACCCATTCCTTTTTCCACTGCCTATTTTGATTTGTTCATTTGAATCACCTTCAGGGAGTTTTAATATCTTTTCATACTGAGGAGTCTGAGACTGACTGGGGACAGACTTCTCTCTCCAGCCTGGACTGTGTGAGGAATGCCCAGCTGAGTTCTTTCATGCTTAGAGCCCTTAGACATCTGCTCACTCAGGACTGCAGACTTCAGCCTTGAGATCAGTCAGGGTCAGGAATGCAGAAAAAGGAGGCAACAGCCCTATAGTATCAGCAATTAGTTGCTGTGGCCCAAGTCAAGCTCTTAGTCCTTCAAGTGGTTTTCATCTCAGAACATCTCCTTGGCACCAAGCATGTTGATATGGAAAAGCTTTGGTACTGTCCTTATCAGTTAAGGGCACAGAAAACTCCATTACAGAGATAGGTCAGTGCTTCAGTAAGGCTTGGGAAGATAATAGGAAGCCTCTTTGGCCTCTGGGAAAATTGCTGTGCTAGAAATGGTGCTGCTTTCTTTGCTCTGTAACTGCTCTGAGTTAATGGATAATAATGGATTTCAGTACTTAGATCATAATTTTTTCTTAACAATCCATGAATTTTGCAAGCTGGAGCTTAATTGTAGCTTGTTTACTACTGGCTGGCAGTACAATAACCTTTTTCTTTCACAGGTGACTTGTTTAAACCCAAGCTCTGTAATTTGCACTAATCATGACTCAGTTGATTTTTTTGTTGTTGTTGTTACATCATTATCATCATTATTAGGCCTTACATGTGTGCTGTTTTACAGTTAGCTGCTGTTTGGCTGCATGGTGCATGAGGCACATTGTCCTGGTAAGCGTCATTAACTAATAGAGCCTCACAGTGGGATCAGTTACCTTTCCTAAAAAAGCACACCGTGTGCAAGTCCTGAAGCTTATAAATATTATGTCTGTCTTCCTCTGCTTTCAGCCCCACTATATGTGCTCTACCAGTCACTCTCTACGTGTGCAGTTGTAGAAAAAGTATGTAATTATCTTAAAAGATTCTGCAAAGTTAAATTCAGAGACTCAGGAAATGGAACATAGAAAATTAAGGATTACATCCTCTTCCTTTTAAATTTTTTCCAGCACTTCATTGGCTCTGTTCTCTTTATTCCATCTCTTTTGAAAATAAATTATATTCTTTAATCACACAGGCCACGTTGATACTATGGCAACAATTGCTATGGAGATGTGGTGCTGATGATACAGCCCAGCTAACCATGAAAATGTCTCTCTCTTTCCTTTCTCCTCCTTCCCTCCCACTCCTCCAAGCTGTAATGTTAACTTGTGGTTACAGTGGAGCTGAAGGTAGATGCAAGACTAGTTTCTGTCATCCTCATTAGGGTTATTAGTTAAACTGCCAATGTCAGTGGTCTATTTACAGCTAGGTTGAGTGGGTTTAATTGAGCATTTTTAATTTGCTGATGATTCTGTAGTGAGAGGAAGAGGAAACCTCCCAAAGGAATGTCTTACTTGACAGAGCAGCAATACTCATTATGCAAGGCAAGCATGACAGTGCCCCAGGCTGAGGTGCACAGGCCTCTCAGAGAAGGGACCCTGTTGGAAATAAACTATAAAACACCCTAAAAACTCATCCTTGAGTCCACCCTTCCCTGCAGACAAAGCTAAGACTTACATTCTCTCCTGCATAGTCCAGACTAAATTACAGTCTGCCCTTAAACTGGTAGCAGCTGATTCCAGGAATCCTTCCCTCTTAACTCCACCAAGGGAAATGGAAAAGCAAGTAAACATTATGGTGCCAGTGAGAGGCATTTGAATGTAATTTAAATGGGACCTTCCACTTAACAGAAGAGCTTCAGAAGGGTCTTGCACTGACTCGAACTGGTGCTTGCAGTCATCTTGAGCTGTCAGTTGAATGAATGTCTCTGCTGCCAATGGTAACTGCAGAACAATGGAAAGAACAATTCTCTGCCTATCAGGCTCTGAATGTGGAAAAATAAGCTCAAAGAATAACAGTGTTCATTCTGGTGCTGAGTACGAAGGCATAGTTAAAGTGCAGCTAGAGTGAACATTACTGATTTTTGTTGGTTTTGGATTGCTTTTGGCAGTCCTCATAACTGTACACTGTTGTGTGCTGGGCTTTGGATCAAATGAAGTTCTTTGTTCCCACTATGTAAATGCAGACAATGTCATTTTCAATGGGCATTTGTCATTGCTAAATTAAATATGTATATGTGGTACTTTTCCAGGATCTAGAAAAACACTCTCCATATTGATCCATAAAGTGTTGCAGGGCTTCACTGTTTTGCAAGGATACAAACAAGTCACAGTTGATGAGTCCTGTAGCTTGCAAAACTGTGAAAGGATTGTTTTAGAAAATAAATTTGGTTCATCCCACTGCTGAGTGTGTGTGTCTGCATAAAGCATGTTTTGTAGTCAGATTAAACCTTATTAACACTTAGCAACATTTTCTTTTTTGTGTGTGTGTGCGCATTAGAAAAACTTGTATTTTTATTTTGTTTTTTTTGTCATTAATCCATAAAACCATTAACCTGCCTTTTTCTTTCATTTTCAGTTCGGGTTTCCTGTAGAACCTTTCCCCTGGCCCCAGAGGCGAATGCCCCACCCTCGGCTGTGCCATTGTGCCTGTTCACTCACCTTTCCCATTGCTCCCTCACCACTGGGCTCAAACCAGAGCTCTTGGCTGTTGGGCTTGTTCTTGCCAGGGACCCTGCTGGCCAGAGGGGCTGGTGCCAGGTTCCTCCTGCCCCTTGGGCAGCAGCAGGATGCCCACTGCTCCTGGGTGAGGGTCCCCTGTGCCATTGCTCAGCTTTTCCCTGCTCCGTGCTGTCAGAGCTGCTTGGGGGTGCATTTAACTCCTGCTGTGGGGTGGGATGTGCTCTCTCCAGAGACTGGCTGCCCTTTCCCCATGTTAATTTGCTGTTCCTAAGCCCTCATTACCCCCTGTGCTGCCATGTGTGACTCAAATAACTTTCAAGGACTTTTTGCAAAACTTGACATCCTCACAGGCATGGGCCTGAGTCCAAACCTCTAGTTCCCAGGCTTGAGGAATCTCAAATTTGGATCCATGGTTTGCAACTAAGTGTTCTCTGAATGCTGCAGGGGTCATGAAGGATCTCTTGCCTGGTCTCCCTCTCAGTGTGCTGACCTGGATGCACATCCTGGATCCAATCTCAGGGAAAGCTGGTCACCTTGCTGTACATATCAGTGTTTCTGAAGAAAGACGATGCTGTTTCATTGACTTTCTTCTCAGTGATTACAACGATTTCTGGTTTTAATGCAAAAAATACTACCTTTATATTTTTTTAATCTGACATCTCTTTAGAACTGTACAGATGTTGACAGGTTTCTTCTTATATTTTCTATTCAGCAAAAGCCTTATTTTTATTGCAAGATTTGCACTAAAAAGGAGGGTGTTTTGCTCACTGGCCCAGGAGCTCACTCTGACCAAGTGCAACTGTGGTTTGCCTGCAAGTGTCTTCTCTCTGTATTTCTGGCTGAGTTTTGTTTTTAAATAAAGAGTTCATCGGACAGTGAATTCTGGTTAACATTTACTTCTTTTGTTTTTTGTTTTCTTTGCCCTTCTTTTACAGTAACCCATGGCTCTGTACTGAGTAATTGCCCCTGAATACAATGGCCTGGAATGGACCTTCATTTACTTGATAAATCGGAGGGTCTAATAAAACATGACAGCATTTCAGCTGTGACCTTTCCAGGGTGTTATCCTTGCTCTCTCCTATGTCCTCGTTGTGATTCTGTCTTTACTATGTAGTGGTGGTTATTGCTTTTATTAAACAATGTAAAATTAGTCATAACAAGGTTCTGGATGCTACAACTTTAAATCCTGTCTTTTTTTTTTTTTTTCCCCTGCAATTAATGGATTTCCCTTTTTCCTGGTCTCGTTCCACACAGCTAAATAAGGGATATGGAAATAAGTTCTATGAGTTATTTTTGCTGGCAAAATAACAATGCAGTTTAAATGTATTTATTGATGACATTAAAATGACAACACCATCTTAGTTTAATTATCACATAGCTCAGAGATAAAACACTCTTTTCTCATTATATTTGTTGTCATTTTCATGACATCATCTATCTTTTTTCACTTGCTTTTTTTTTTTTTTCTTTTGCTAATTCATGCTATCTGAAGACTAGCATGTAAATCCTCATTTCCATTTCAGACTTGCTTTTTGTGGCCCCATCCTTCAGTGCGCTGTGGGCGGGCTCAGGGCTCTGTGTGTGGTGAATCCACACGTCCTGCCCTGCTGCAAGATCAGATAAGTGCTGCCAGCCAGCCTCACAAACCCCCCAGACCCTGGGCTTTTAGAAGATGAACACGCTCAGGCCTGGCCCTGATGGTGATGCTGTTCAGTGCCAGCTGCTGCTGAGGTTTTACCTGGTGCCAAGGCTCAGGAGCAGTTTCAGCTCAGGGTCAGCCTGGCTCCTGCTCACAGCAGCAGCCCCAGGTCAAACCATGGTTCCTCCGTTCCCAGCAGTCAGGGCAGCCCAAACTCTTGGTTGCAATGTATTTTCTCAGGTATTCTGTTTCACCATAAATACAATTTCATTTCCCATAGAGCTCTTTGATTGCTTTGTGGTTTGTTTGGGACTTTTTTTAGCAAGTTGAAATAATTTGAATATTTTCTTCTTCCTCTACTTTTGAATGTTTCCCTGCTCCCAAAACCAGTCAATATTAATCTGTCAATGATTTCTAGATTATCTGCTAAAAGGACAATTGAATGTGACATTTTTTACCATACTGCAGGTCACTGTCTGTTCTTCCTGACCATTTGCCTTATTAGAATGTTATTTAAAGTTATGTAAAATATTTTTAAAGTCTTTAAAGAAAGAAAGGTTTTTACTTGTGTGATTTCCCTGAAGTATTTGAGGAACCACAAGGAGGTTCCATCTCTCCTCTGTCAGCTTTTTCCATGTTGCATCTCTTTTTCTTGCTTTTTGAATGTCCTTCTCTTTTTTGCTAATCTTCTGTTTTTTCTCTTTTTTCCCCTTTTCTCTCTCTGTAGCTTTTTTTAATCTGTCTTCGCCAGCTGCACTGTGTCTGAGGGAGAAGACTGCCACTTCTAGAAGAGTTTAAGGGTCTTATGTCTGGGGAGGGGGGAACAAATCTTCAGTGTTAGTGTCTTGGAAAGAAGCTCTTTTACTGATTTGCATGATACTTAAAATTGAAGTGTCTTGTAATTTGTGTGACAAGACAGGGCGATGCGGGGGGAACCGATGACCTGGAATTTTGAAGAGCGACAGAAATGTGATGTTGGGACTAATGATGTAGCGAATACATTTTCAAACGTTGTTATGGGCATATGTTTTTTCTAATGTTGTCTTTAATAATATAATTGTCACGGGCTTCCCTGAGGTGCGAAGCCTAAGGAATATTTTCAATATGCTGGTGGTTTGATTGGTTTTGGAAACCGTGCATTCAGAGGCAAAGGAAATACAAACATGGTGCAACTTGCTCTGTTGGCAGCCACGAAATATTTAATTTTATCAAAGAAATAAAGTAAGAACTGTGTGTTCTCACCGGTGTCCTCCTGTGTCTCACCATCCTGTTAACAGAGCCCCATTGGCTGGTGGACGTGAGTCAAGTGGTACTTTCTCCTTCATAACTCCACCTCCTCTTCTTTATAGTTAGGGGAAGCTGGCAGTGCCGGGCCGGTGTCGGGCTGAGCTCCGTGAGCGGTGCGGGGTCCCGGCGGTGCCGGAGCCGCCCGTGCCCCGCCCCGCCGTGCCCCG
>WBNO01030068.1:144655-162972 GCA_013400575.1 Peucedramus taeniatus
GAACGACTGTGTGGGAAGGTTTCACATACCCAAAACTGATGCAGTTTAAGCCTGCACATACTTTCTGTGGTGGACTCCTTCACCTGCAGGTCTCAGGGAGATGAGATTTGGGCAGGATGCAGCCTGGAGCCATTGTCAGTGAAGATGTTTCCCCAGAGCTGCTGTGCTGGGCTGGGAGCACTGCATGGGAACATACTGTACTGTTAAAACAATTCTAGCTTTACTTAGAGTTGTCTGGGAAAGGAAGGGACCTGCAGCATTCCCTGGAATTGCCTTTTGCTGTTTGGGAAGAGCTGTTGTTGATTTATGAAGTAAATAGCTTCAAAGTTTGAGGGATTTTTGTTGTTTTCCCTTAAGTTTGTTGGCTGGTGTTTGGTTTGGGGTTTTGTTTTGTTTTGTTTTCCTAATGCTGATTTCTTGGCAGCTGAAGACAGCCTGTTTGTCAGAGCAGCTCAGCTGGTTAGAGCAGGGTGCTGATAATGAAGTGATGTGGGTTCAGTTCCCGTATGGGCCATTCACCCAGGACTCGGTAATCCTTGTGGGTCCCTTCCAACTCAGACTGTGCTGTGGTTCTGTGAAGAACAGATCAGAGGCTTTGCTATGAAATCTGAGTGTTCCGCTGGGAGATGATGTGGAGAGCGTCCAGGAGGCTCAGAAAACATGGTCTGTGAGGAAGGAGTTCAGTTAAAGGCTTCATTTAGTTTAGGTGTGGATGAGAGAAGGCACTCCTGTTCCCAGATATGTTAAAGGTGCTGAGAATGGGGGCAGTGGTGCAGGAAGGCATTATGCTCCGAAGTTACAGGGATCAGGATAAGGGAGAACCTATTAAAGTCACAGCAGGGAGACTTCAGTTGGGTACTGGAGGCACTGGGTTCCTCTGGCCAGATTAGACAAACTCATGTTGAGGCTGGTTGATCTCCTCCCCGCCCCCAGCAGAAATACGAGCCCCAAAGGTCTCCATCCTTTGTGAGGAATGACAAGTGTCAAATCTGACACTGCTCTTGCACCCTGCTGGAAAGGGACATTGTCCATCACAGGTAAAGTCATCTTGTCCCTGTAAGCCAGAGAGAGCTGGCTTCTCTCCTCTCCGGGAGGACGAGGTTATGTCCTGGTTTGAAGGACAGGTGTCTGCCAAGGAAGGCAGGAGCCTTCCTTGGAATGGAAAATGTGACCCCCTTCCCTCCAAATTATTATAACTTTGAAATGAAGGGGCTTTCAGGCAAAGGCACAGGGAAAGGAACAGCAGTTCTTTACAGGAATGTGTGTGTGACAGTGCAGCAGCCCCAGCCCCAGCCTCCCCTTGGCTGCAGTTCCGGGCACGGCCAGCAGGGGCGCTGCTGGCTCCCGGCCGGGCGGGGCTGCGATGGTTCCCCCGGGGTGGAAAAGAAAAGAAAACAAAACAAAATGTAACAGAAACTGCTGCAGCCTTAGTAGGAGCTCTGGAGTGCAGGGTTAAAGTGTAGCAAAAAAGCCTGAGGCAGCATGAAAAACACCGGAGCTGGGCAGCAGCAGCCAGGCTTCTGCAAAAGCAGCTGCCCCAGGCAGCCGGGGAGATGCGCCGGGAGAGGGGCTCAGGTCCCTGTTTTTTTCCCCTGAGGCACACAAATAGATGGTGGGGATCCTTTCCAGTGATGTAGGGTATTAATAAGGTCCCAGTTCAGTGGCCGCTCTTAGGAGCAGAGGCTTTGCTCACCCATGGTAGGAGCAGAACAGGGCTGGGTGCAGTAAGCAGCAGATCGTCTGTCTTCCTCCCATGCCAACAGCGAGAGAGGGAGAGGAGCCGAGGCCAGGAGCCCAGCCCCTCACCACCCAGCCAAAATCTCATGGTATCTTTGTCCTTCCAAAGAGAAAACCCTCAAAACAAGCTGCATACTTCCCCCACCTTGGCCATTTTTTAGTCTTTCTTAAGTAGTGGTTGTTGTTTTCTCTTAGTAACAGATTGAACAAAGTTCCATGAGAGAAAGAAACAAAAGGAAAAATCCAAACCCCCAACAGGGTATCAGCTCTCTCTTATCTCCCTTTAATCTCTCCTGGAATTTTCTTCCCATTCCTGGTTCCATTGCCTCCACTGAGGGCTGAGCTGTGCTGGTGAAGCAGGGACTGCAGTAGTCTGTGCTCGGAGTTCTCCCAGAAGTTTATATGTATATAATTTCTGCCTGGTCCTATAAATCAGGAGCAGAAAAAACCTTTCTTGAGTGGAACTTGAGCAGATTTCCAGAGTCCTTGGAACAGTAGCATTTAGAAGCTGGTGCAAATCACTGCAGCCCTGGATGTTGGGACAGCTGTGGGCTCCTGTCTGTGGGCAGTGCCCTGATGCTTTCTGACTTTAGAAGGTGAACATCCCATGGGACAGGTGCAGCACTGCTCTTGCTCCTTTCTGAATCATGGTGTGAAGCTGTCAGAGGCTGCTGTCAGGCCGTGTTTGTAGGCTCTTCTTGGGTAGAAAGGTTTGGGTTTTTTTCCTGTTCTGCCTCAGCATGCAAATGGCTCAAAATCATGTGACAGGTCCCCAGAGCAATGGAAAACTGAGCTGGTGGGGGATGTAAGGCCTAGAGGGATGGGACAGGGCTCTGCCATGCACGTCCTGCTTGTGTGGAACTGTGGGTGCTGCAGCAGGGTCAGGGTTTGCTCAGACCTTGTCACAGCAACCTCACCTCTCTTGTGGTTCAGGAACTTAAAACATTTTGGTTACAGCACGCAGCTAGGATTTAGTTTGGCTTTTTAAAGAGTGGTCGATGGAGGCTGAGTAGTGCCTTTGTCACCTGACATGGCAGTTGCAGTGTTGGTGGCGTGCAGGCTCTGGCTGCTGCCCCACATGGGACTCCAGTGCCAGTCTGAGCTCCTGTGTTTGGTTCACTGAAGCTGCTGTTCCTCCCTTACACCCCAGTGTTCATTAGTGCTCCTGGCACCTCTGCCAAATACTGTATTTTGTCAGATAATGTATTTAAATTTCAGTTTAGAACACTGTCAGTGTGTTGGCTGCATGGTTTAATCAGAAGTGGGCTCATGCAGAGCCAGGTCAGCTGGTGTGTGGCTGTGTGCCTGTGCCAGACCGGCTGTGGCAGGGGGACAGTGGTCAGTGCTGTGCTCTGCTCCAGCAGGATCAGAGGAGCTTCTCCCTTGCACCAGCTGCTGTGTCTCAGGCAGCTTTAGTTCTTGTTTTACATGATAAAAGCTTATGTGTGCAGGTGTGCTGCCCCTGGGCCCGGCTCTGAGGTGCTCTGCTTTGACCCCACACAGGTACGGTGTGCAGGTCATGGAGAAGGTTCTCAAGATGGCTGAAGGCATCGACGTTGGGGAAACCAGGTCGTACGAGCTGGTGCTCAAGAAGAAGCTGAAGAGACACCGCTCTCCATCAGACAGTGAGTACCTCTGCCTGTGCCAATGGCCCTTCCCTGTCCCTGTTTGGGGGGCAGCCCTGGGGGCGGGGGGACACCAGTGTGACACGGGGCCACCTCTGGGACAGCTGGCACAACAAACTGGAGGGAAGTGCCCATGGTGTGCTCTGCTGGGCTGCAGAGCAGCTCCCCCTCCTCTGCTGTGTGCATGGTTCACACAGAGTTCTGTCTTTGCTTAAGAAAATACTATTTTTCATTTCAATTATCAGGTAATTGGTTTCCCCTAGGGATGGTGTCTGGAATCAAATACCTGTCTGGCTTTGTCTGCTCTGGTGAGGTGTGATGTTCTGACCCAAGGAAGAATTGTATATGTACATAGGGATGTTCAGCTCATTGATTTTGAATTATAGCCTGCTTGGAGCTTTGAGGGGATGGGGAGTAGACATGATGTGTAGTTTTGGGGGTTTTTTTAATCCCCTGCGTGGAAGAGTGCTGTATATGTCAGCCCAGTCCCATGGTCTTAGGGATCAGTGTTCCAGCTGTAGCTTTTCCAGTGGAGGAAATGCAGCAGGCAGAGAGGGCTGGCAGTTCGGTGGCTCCGTCTGCTGGCTGCTCCATGGCACCTTCAGAGCTGCCTGCCCTCCCTCTGGAGAGGGGTGGGAATTGTGCCTGGATGTGGGCAGGCCCCTGTGTCAGTCAGCAGTGTGGCTGTGTGAGGCACAAATGGCCAGACAGCACAGGACTCCTCTGGGCTTGGATATAATTTCTAGCTCTGCCAAAGTTGCTTCCCTTACTTTGACAGCCAGCAGTCTTTCTGTGCTGCCATGGGCCAGCTGCAAAGCTGAGGAGATACTGCTCTTCTCCTGTGTTTTGTCTGTCACAGGCAGCAGCCCTGAGGGTTCTCCAGGGCTTGTTGCACAGACAGCATAATGAGCTGTTCTGCTGGCAAGAGCCTTTAGGTGCTGCTGCAGTGCAGCCATCAAAAACAGACGGAGGAAGAAATGCAAACCTTGCCATAATTCATCAAAACTGGTGGGCAAAGGACTCAGTGTGTAAGAGCTTTGTCACCTGATTTCAGTGCGAGGGAAGGGCTGTTTGTGCTGCGTGCAGGTGTTGTTTTCACCTGCAGCAAGCTGGGTGTGCTTGGCTGTGCTGTGGTGGTTGATGTCTAGACAGGCTGACCTACAGCAAGGCTGCACACATTGGCACTGGATTAGGCAGCATTTCCCAGCACTGAGCTGGCCTTTTGCTCCTCCGATGAAATTACACACATGCACCGCGTCAGCATGTGGGTGCTGAATCTTCCACAGGAGAAGTCTTGTGTAACCATCTCTTAGATGTAACATATTTGCTTGTCAGCTGTTTGATTCTCCCCTTCTGCAGTAGCTGTGCACACCAGGATAGTCTGTCTCATTTGCATTTCTTCTGGTGAAGAAACAAGAGGTCTGTCAGTAATGGGGCCCTCAGTTTCTGCAGCTGTCCCGTGAGGCTCAGGCAGATTTCTGCATGTTTGCTGCCCTTTAGCCCAAAGCAATTACACTGAGAGAAAATGTGCTTCTATTAAGTCAGTAACAGTCCTGTGTGTTTTGGAAAGGAGGGTTTGGTACCACTGTGTTCCACCTCAGATGAGGAGACCTGATGATAAAGTAGTTGATCTGACATCATCCTGCAACCCTGCAGCGCAGTCAGAGCTGAGGTTCTAGTCCTGCTCTGGTGTTCTGTCTTGTTGACCGTAGCTTTACTTATTACTTATTTTGGTAGATTTGAAGGGATTAACTTCAGAAATGACCAGATGGGTCAGTGGGCAATGCTGGAGGGCAGCATCATGTGACTAAATATGGAGAGATTTTTGTGTGGTATCTGTGAAAGTGGAAATACTACTGTAGTGACCTGCACAAGAATGAATGGTTGTCTTTGATGAATTGTGAATGTCTTTTGGAAGGAAACCTTTTGAGTTTTGGCTAAGGAATGCAAATCCTGTGTTCAGAACCTGCAGGCTCCTCTTGAAGATCACCTTTTAAAAACACTGTCTCCCTGTCATAGGACATATTGGTAATTTTGTAATATTCTTCCATCTCATAGGTCCAGAGCCAGAGGAGACTCCTGAGCCACCCAAAAAGGTGGCCCCCAGGTTCCGAGTGCGACCACGCTTTGAGCCCATACATTTTGTCACCAGCGCTGAGAAGGATGGCAAGAAGGACAATTCTCTGGATAACCAAAGGCAGGAGGTGAACCAGGAGGCAAATACAAACAGCATGGCACAGCCAGCTGAAAACTGTACTAATTCTTTTGGGAATGCACGAGAGGTGAATCCCCAGCTCTCCAGCACAGCTGGGCTTGGCTTTGCAGGCCCAGCAGCAGCAGCAGCCAAGAAGGCTGTGAATAGTGTGGACACTACCACAAGCAACGCCGTGCAGGTTTCTGTTTCCCCTTCAACTGCCCCATCTACATCAGAGACTTTCCCTCCATCAGCAATAATGCTGAAGCAGAGCTTTATGGAGAAACTGTCAGCAGCTGTCTGGAAAAATCTTACTAATCCAGATGCAAACACTGGGACGGATAAAATTAACTTCACGTATCTTTTGACACGTTCGATTCAGGCATGCAAGACAAACCCTGAATATATTTATGTTCCTCTGAAAGAGATTGCCCCTGCTGACCTGCCCAAGAGCAAGAAGCTCCTGACAGATGGCTTCGCTTGCGAGGTGCGATGTCAGAACGTCTACCTGGCCACGGGCTACGCCGGCAGCAAGAACGGATCCCGGGATCGAGCCGCAGAGCAGGCAGTGAAGCTGCTGAAGAAATCCGTGGAAGTTCGAGTTGTTCAGCGGAAGTTCAAGCACACCTACCACGAGGACCTGGTGGTGTGTGAGGCAGGTGTGTGTCGCCCAGATTTCCCTCCCGCTCTCAAACCTCATGAGGAGTTCGTAGTTGCCAACAGGGACTGTGTCCCAATGCAGCCCGGTACTGAATCCATGAAGGGTTCCACGAATGCCAACAAAGACTGGACTAGTTTTGTCCTCACAGAGAATGCCAGTGATGCAATAGGAATACTTAACAATTCTGCCTCATATAACAAAATGACCGTCGAATATAAGTATGAATTAATGCCCAACCGCTCGTGGCGTTGTCAGGTGTATCTCCAAGATCACTGCCTGGCCGAGGGATTTGGCACAAAAAAGACCAGCAAGCACGCAGCAGCTGAGGAGGCACTGAAAATCCTGCAGAAGATGCAGTCAAATATAGCATCCCTCAAAGTGACCCAGGTACAGAAAGTGGGCTGCTCATCACGGGGCTCCGGGAGGAAGAAGGACCTGAAGGACCTGGTGATCTACGAGAACTCCAGTAACCCGGTGTGTACCCTGAACGACACCGCCCAGTTCAACAAGATGACAGTGGAGTACGTCTTTGAGAGGATGACAGGCATGCGATGGAAATGCAAGGTGATGCTTGAAGATGAATTCATTGCAGAAGCAGTTGGAGTGAAGAAATCTGTCAAGCATGAGGCAGCAGAGGAAGCCGTGAAAATCCTCAAAAAGACGCAGCCAACTGTTGTTAATAACCTGAAGAAAGGCACTGTCGAAGACGTCATCTCCAGAAATGAGATTCGAGGTCGATCAGCAGAAGAGGCTTTCAAACAGAAGATCAAAGAAGACAACATTGGGAACCAAATTTTAAGAAAGATGGGCTGGACAGGCGGTGGCCTAGGGAAAGATGGCGAAGGAATTAGGGAGCCTATTTCAGTAAAGGAGCAGTTCAAAAGGGAAGGACTTGGGCTTGATGTGGAAAGGGTGAACAGAATCGCTAAAAGAGATATTGAAGAGATAATTCGAAACTATGCACGCTCAGACAGTCACATTGACTTGACTTTCTCTAGAGAACTGACCATGGATGAGCGGAAGCAGATACATCAAATTGCCCAAAAATATGGTCTTAAAAGTAAATCCCATGGGCAGGGACACAACAGATACTTGGTGGTGAGTAGGAAGCGGCGCAAGGAAGATCTGTTAGACCAGCTGAAGCAGGAAGGCCAGGTTGGGCATTATGAGCTTATTATGCCCCAAGCAAACTGAGGTGAGGTGTCCCCTTTGACCAGACTGAGTTTCCTGGACACTCGACTAAAGAAAGAGATGCTGCATTTATCTTGTGGGTAATAATGACATTAAAGTCTTTTACTTTGGCAATATAATTTCTAAAATGTTGTTAGGTGTTTAGAACCGACCGAATTCTGTTCAAGTGCATTAGCACAACCCAAAAGCAGTAGTGCTGTTACTGTATGTGTCTTTGATATTACTTGTTCCTTCACATTTTAATAGTTTTGTAATAGCAAACACACATGTCCAAGGAGAAGGAATTTGACATCATTTAAAATTGTACGTCCCTTACTCTTCTTGAGCAAGGAAGGGAAAAAAAAAATCTTTTTAAAAAAAAAATTAAAAAGCAAAGGAAATGCAGTCTGGGGGCATAAACTTGTATGTAAAATTGGTATTAATTACAACAAAAATAAAGTTTTATTTCTGGAAAAAAAAGGTTTTGTCACACTTTGTATTAAAAAAAAGTGTGGAAACTTGATTATTCTTGAGAAATACATATATTGAAGTCTTGTCTCTGCTGTGTGTGTATGTACAGTATGTAAACCTTAACCAGTTTAGTGGTAGTTTTATTCATAGATTTCTGCCTTGAGTCTCCCATTCTGAGAATCTCTGAAGGCACCTTCATTGCCAGCGAATGGGACTGAGAGAATTCCAGCGTTTCTACCTTGGAGAACGGTTGACATGTGCAGATACCATGGTGAAGTGTGAAATATAAAAACTGGAGGTAAATGCAGAGCCCACGCTCAAAGATGCTCATGTAGCTTGTGGGGACTGTTATATAACTTATTTTTTTACTTGGAATATCAGCTCTTTAATCCTGAACAAAACTGAATCTGTGCCTGGTTATTTCTCTGCTCCATTCCTGTACCGGTGCTTGTGTGTGGTGAGGGCGACTCCCCTGGAAACTTCTGGCCTGGCTCTGACCACATGTGAGTGTGGAAGCTCTCCAGGGCTGGCTTATGCCACGGGGAGGCCAGAGTGCCTTCCTCCTTTACAGGGAAGCAGCCTCTGACCTCCACCTGTGCTGTTCTGCTGGCAGGGTTACAGGACACAGTGCTCTGTGAGCCTTGGACACACCCACTTCATGCTTAGGAAGCTTAAAGGATAGCAACTGACCTTGGAAGAGCCAGGAGTGAGGCATGCCTGGAGATGCTGGTTATTCTGTCAGCAGTGGGGTCTGCAGATGCTTCTGTACCGCTAAGCCAGTCCTAATGCAGTGTTTTTGTCAGATTTCCTGTTGCCATGTCCTAGCCATCACCTGCAGTTTTCTGCTGCTTATATTTGCCTCTCCAGATCATTACATCCGCCTCTGCCTTTTTTCCCACCTCTTGTTCTTAGATGCTCTCAGGGCTGAGGTGAGGATGCCTAACCTCAGAATGTCCTGGTGGTGAGCAGCTAGAGGGATTTTCATCCCTGCAGGGTGATGAGGAAGAGAAGAGACTGCCCTGGCAGGTGAGACTCAGGAAGCAGAGAGCAAGAGTCCTCTCTGCTTGGCTGCAGCACAGCTTCTGCCTGCTTGGCCTGCTGAGTAACAACTTGCTGCTGCTGTGAAAAAAATAATATGACAGTAAATTCTGAAAGTACTTTTTTTTTTCCCATTTTGTTTGGGGTTGGTTTTTGTGCATTTCTTCTTCCTGTGTCTGAATTCTGCTCTCAGGAACACTGGGCTCTAGCAGATGGTACGGTAGGAGTGGAAAAAGCCTGGTACTTTCTAGGGAAAGAAGTGAAACTCCTCCTCCCTAGCTTGGGTATGCACCAGGTTGTTAGAGCTTGGTGGTGCCAAGGAAGGCAGTAAGAGCTCCACTGGTATTCAAGATGAAAAATGCCTTTTTTGGGAGAGGTGGGGCCTAGCTGTAGTCACTGTAGCTCAGCAGGGGTAGCTGGCCCAGTCAGTCTGTGCAGGATGCTGCCTTTCCTGTGCGGGACTGGTGGAGTCTCTGGGTTTGGAACAGAGAACGGCGGCGCTGTGCCCAGCGGGCTGCGGAGCCTCAGCCTTCAGGAGGGGCACCATGGAGCAATGATGGAGTCTGTGGATAAAGGCCTTGCCTGAGCAAGGTTGAAGGTAGAATTGATTTTCTTTGGCAGCTCTGTGCTGCTCATTTCTGGCTGCCTTTAGAGTCCACTCTGTTGTTTTGGGTTTTTTTTAACAAGAATGGCGGGACTGCTACAAGGGCCGCTGTGGCGTTAGAGGTACAAATCTGCATTAAATTTTTTGAAAGAGCCCAGCTACTTGTACAGAAACCAGCTTTTGTTATCTGCCACTCATCATAAATCCTGTTCTGCACCTGCTAAGACAGGAGGAAAGTAAATGCAATTCCTGTATCAGCTGAGCTCGTGAAGTTGCTCAGGTCACAGGCTCCTTTCTGTCCACAGCCCAGTCCTGGCCCTGATGTCCCTGCAGGTGCAGCCAGCCCTGTCTCTCCCTCACTGCCTCTCCCCACTGCTGCCCACAGGCACAAGTACCACAGTGCTGGAGCCTCACCCCACACCCAGCTGCTGGCAGCCCAGTTAAATAAGCACAGTTATACACTTCTTGCCTATTTATACAATAAGCACTAAGGTTACACTTTATTTACAACTTTTGAAAAATGTACAGTTTCTTACATGGGTTACTTGTGCAAAGTTATACTTTTCAACTAACAGACCAATGTGCACACAAAAGACACTGGAACAGTGGACAACACAATTGCAGGTTCCATCCCACACTGCAGCTTAAGGTTCTGTATCCAAAGGTACAAACTTGCCTTACAAAAAAAGTGACTGGACTTACAAATGTTTTTTTCAGAATTGAAAAAATACTTCCATAAAACTGAAGGGAAGGAACTCAAGCATGCAGCAGTAGCTCACACAAACCACGCGGTCATCTACAAAGAGCAGAAACTGCAGAGACTTGAGTGTCTACCCTGGACTTAATTCAAACTTTCCACAAGACAAAGTTAGATCCCAAACAACTTATCTTTCTCAGCTAAAGATAAGGGGCAGGAGAAAGACACCGAAGGAGAGTAATTCCATTGCTGGAACAGGTCAGGTTTTATCTCTTCCTTATTGTGGAAGGCCTTTTGCTGAGTACCACAGCTCTGCCTGGTTTTGTCCAGTAATGCCTTGGTGACAGGACTATAGAAACCTACTGACAGTTTCTGTAGGCATGTCCTTTAAAATAGTAATAAAAAAAAAAGGGGCTTGTTTCTTACCCTCAGCAAAGACCCAAGTACCACAGCTGTAGTGATTTATGTAGATCTGTACATAAATCTTGCATGTGAAGTGCAGAAGTAACAAGCATTCCAGGGTCTTACTAAATCTTTGAATTGGAATCAATCAGAGTTGATTTTTTTAACATGAGTAAAGGATTTGATAAACCAATACAAAAGGGAAACAAAAGATGATTTCTTCACCCAGTACTTAGAAACGCAGTGGGGTCTAAACCAATAGTAGAGGTAAGTGACCAGCCCGGACACATCAGCACTTTAGTTAATATCAGTTAAAAAATGTGTATGTATATAAACATCCCTTTTATCAAGCTACACATAAGCATCACTGTGTATAACACAATTACAATTAAAAGCTTAGTGTACACTACAGAAATGCACAATACTGCCCTAAGACTGGAGAGGGACCACAGAAAATGAATTCAGCATCAGTAACTCTTTTGCAAGTAACCCAAGTACAGAACGTTTGACTTCAAAGTGGGTGCGTTCTGATGTCCAAGGAGAAGAAGCTTCAGCAGGGGAGGGTGGCAACAGCACAACAGCTATTTTGCTTGCAAAGTAAATGCTAGGAGGAAAAAGATGACTCGGACACTTTGTTTATTTTCCTCATCAACAGAGTGTTCATTTGCATCATCCTGGGTCAACAGTCACGCCAGCTCTGTTCTACTATTGCAGAAACCCGTTTTTCATATTCCCGCTTATTCTCTTGGTATAGCTGAGCTGCCTGGCTGTTTGCTGGACTGTTCGGATTTGGCTCATCCAATAGGGACTGTGCAAAGAGAAAAAGATCCTTAGGCACTGCAAAGTACAGTTTTCCAACACATTCTCTAAACTACCCATACCAGTCAGAGCAGAGATGTTATTCCACGTGCAGCACACTGCAGCTGGAAGGCTTTAGAGGCTTTGGCCACCAGTGTCACCCCTGCACAGAGCAGCTGACTGGCTGTGACAGCCAAGCATGACCACCTGTGTCACTGCCTGGCCAGTTCACACCTGGGAGGGATTCACACTTTGCCAATATCATAGCTGCTATACTGGCTCGTAGGAGAGGGGAAAAAAGTTTCCTGAGCTGTTTCTGTCAAAGGATCCTAATGTAATTCTGTCTCTTCATGCAGAGTTCTTTTACCTGTATGGATGTTAAGATGGAGGAGACATCATAAGTGGGGCTCCAGCGATTCTGAAGGATATCCAGACATATACTACCATCTGCATAGACTGGAAAGGGTCAAAAAAAACAGCTTAAAACACAACTTGTACAGCTACTGGCTTTTCTCCCTAGTACTGCCCAGTCCTGAAAACCTATGTACACACACACTGTACAGTCCATAGTGTCTGACAGGCTGAAATCCTGCAAGCAGGCCTGTAAGGTAGGAAGCAGTGAAGCTCCTCACCAACAGAAGCCTGAAGTATTTAAACTCAACCCCTGGTTATTCTCTCACAAACTTCTCTGTGTCATTGCAACTACCGCTGTGGAAAACCATGAACAGATTTTAAGGCAAAAAAATTTTAGCTACCCAGAAGTGAACCAAACAAAGAACACCCACAAACAGTTGTTCACACTCAAAGTTTCCCCACGAAGTCTCTACAACAGAGTCCAGTCCCTTACTCACTGCATGAGAACCTTCCCTCCCTGCACTGTACCCACACTTGCCACTTTGTGCAGAAATACCAGAAACCTTCCAAAGCTAGCATTTGTTTGGAGGCAAGGAATACCTCTCCAGCCTTTAGTTACCAAGGAAGGGGATTAATTAAACAATCTGTCACTGGCTATAGCTGGACCCTAACACTACGTTTCATGGTGTATCATTCTTACAGGCATTTTGGGGAAGAAGAGTGATAGATGACAGCTGCATTCACCGGTGTCACTATGCTATGTCTACAATACATACAGACAGAAGTCCAAAGCACTGCTATTTAAGTACAAAACATTCTTCTGTAAGGCTTAACAGGCAGTTGAGTGTCTCATCAGTACTGTGTTGTAACACCTGAAAGGTAAGAGGCTCCTTTTATTGCCCCTTTCTTTTCAAGCCTGAGCACTGCTCACATATCCATCCTCACCAAAACTACACAACCACAGTGGAATTTTGCTGCCTTATTAGATTGTGGAAACTTTTATAATAAATTGACCTTATATACAGCAAGCTATTAAAAAAAAAACACCCCAGCCCTCTCTCCCCCCCCCCCCCCAAACCTCCAACAAAACAGCAAAAGTAAACCCAGGCACTGTGTAAGTACTTACCATTTGGATGAAACATTTTAGAGACAAATCTGACAGTAGGTGGCTTATTTGGGTATTCTTCTGTGAATTCTATTGTAAGTTTGAAAGTTCCTGGAGTTGAAAGAGAGATAAGCAACCTTTATTCAGCATGAATTTACACAAGGGACGAGTAAGTAGCATTCCCCCACAATACACACTGACACTACTGTGCTCACACAGGCATGATGGATATGGAACACACATTGTGCAATCCCACAGCAATTCCTTTACTCTCATGGAGTTAATCATTAATGCTGAAGTCCCCAACAGTACTGGTACAGAGTATCTCCTGTGACTTACTTTTATTAAACCAGTCAAAAGGTTTATGTAGGGAAATAAATCTGTCCTTGGGGTTTTCTTCCAGAGAGCCTAATCCCTGTACACTGTACAAACAACAGCAGTGGGTGTAGGACCATCTGTGTAACATAACGTCATTCGGTGAGTCCTATCTATGGAATATGCTGTCATAGCAAGGACCTTGTAATTTATTTCCTCTACATTAAACAAAAAAGGCACATTTCTCAACAACTGTAAGGTAATCAGGTCTTGCAGAAAAGTAGTACTGAATGCAGCATCCAAATCTGGCACTTTAAAATACAAATCTGACCATTTACTTCACGTTAACTGGTGAGCAGAAACAGAAAACTGCAGCTGAGTCTCAATCCAACCCTTTTAGCAGCCTGCACCAACGTAAGTTATTTTAGCCCTTCTCCTCAGGCTATGACAATCTGAGAATAAGAAGTCTGTCAACTAAGCTGCACATACGGGTTCAGGGGATTAAGGACTACTCCTGATTCAGCTCGGTAGCGAAGGATCTCTACCTAGAGCCCCTCCCAGCCACGCTGCCGCCAAGCGCAGCCAGCCCCAGAGGCGGCTTGGGATGCTCCTGGGTATGGCCAGAGAGAAGAGCTGAAGCACCTTCATATAAACATGCAGCTCTCCTGTAGAAGGACTGCCCCTGACACTAACAGCTGCTGGTGGGGCATATTGCCTTTTCTGAAAGGGCATCCTTAGGTATCAGTGATGGATGAGTCAGGTTCCCCCTGTCCCCCTCATGCTCAGTGTCCTTGCTTCCTATTTTGAGGGAGTTTTCCAGCCCTAATACAATGAAGTTATTCCTTTGTTTGGCTGGCAAACATGTGCCAATAACTGGTAAGCCAGAGAATAGATTTTTGGTTTTCCTTTTATTTTTTTTTTCACATCAGCAAGGACCTGCAAGATTTCCCAGGGACTCCTTTCTTTATAAGGAGATAAACTGTAACACTGAGTTGCAAGAAATGAAGGTCATTGCTTTGACGTTCCAGTTAGCAAATGAAGACACAGCACAGATGCTTTAGCACTTTCTCTACAGCAGTGGGAAGTCTCAACACCCTAAAAATAAGTTTATGCATGTTTGGTTTTTTTATTAGCAGCCTAACAATGTAACAGCAGAGAGCCAACACTATGCTACCTCACTGTGAAACAAATGAGCCAGAACAGTACAGTTAGGATTGTTCAAATTAGTGAAGTCTGCAGTGGGGTTTTCAAGTTTACTCCAGCTTAGGCCAGAGACACAGAGCCACATCTGAGATCAGCCTGAAACCCAGGACTGGGAAGTTAGCAACAACTTCTACCAGCTGCAAACATCAGCCCCTTAGAACCAAATGCTTAAAGACTTGACTCCAGATATTCTCAGCTGCCCCAGTTCTGGTTCTCAGTAGCCTCCTCCCGAGGAAGGAGTGACTAAGCAAGCAGTAGGCTGAAAACCAAGAACAAACCATCACACAGGTTCTACAGTAACAGGAGCACTTTGGTCTTAGAATCTATTTAAAACTACTGAAAGAAAGGGAAGCTATTGTCCCACCAGAGACAGGGCAGCGCTACTTTTAACACAAGTCTGAGCAAGGGGCTCATCTGGAGCAATATCCAGCTGGAGTATTTACATACTCAGATTTCCAAGTCAGGGCCCAGAATGGCAATGGCTCTTTGGAAATGCTCCACAGTATGCAAACCCTCACTATTGAGCTTTATTAAAGGGCAAATCCAGAGCTTTGACGCACCAAAGTCCAAGGGTCACTCACACTGGAAGCCCACAACAGGTATCACAACCCACTGCTGGCGATGAGGCCTTCAGTGTCCAGCCCCTTCTGCCACTAATTTTAATGCTTTCAACTGGTATTTCTCACAACTTACCCTAGACAGACATTTTTAAACCATTAATTATCATATTTATTGTCATTACTGATTATTGATATTATCATATTTACTGTCATTGGGATCACCACTAATCTTAGCAAACATTCTCTTTTCTGCCCTGTACTTACCTTGTTGATCACTTCTGCCTCAGGATTTGAGACCCTGACACAGCCAAGAGAGGCTTCTGCACAGCCTGTGCACCAACCCCAGCCACTCCAGAGAGCAGAGCCTGTTTCCCTGCAGGGCTCCCTCACTGCAGCCCCCAAGAACAACCCCTCCACTCCACTGCCCAAAAAGCAGGGATGAGCTCTTTCACTCCTGCATGAGGATACAGGATCCATATTCCATGAGCAAGGCATAAACCACACAGAAGACCAATGCCTTGTGTTCTCTGTTCAAGCCTCCTGCACAATCACAGCAAGGCAGGATACAACAGCTGAACTACTGAAATCTCTCAGAGCCAGGAACCCTACACTAACCACAGTACCATCATCCACTTTCAGAGAAATGGGTCTAAAGGACTGGGACAGCCTGGATTTCCATGGCTGTGCCAGCATTACCACTCTGGATCCCACACATATTAAGGTTCTTAGAAATATGGTGAAGGGCAGGATAAATATCCCCAGGGTCCTACTGCAGACACCTGCAATCGAATCCTCCTAAACCAAAAGATGGAAGCTATGCTGCTGATCTAAATTAGTGGTTGCTCCTAAGCTGAGCCAGCCTGCACACTGAGTTGTGAAAACACCCTCCAAAGTCTGGGGGTGGAGGAGGAGGGATATCAGCTGCAGAATGCTGCACAGCAAGTAAACAAATGTGTTTCAACTTCAGGTTTGCAGCCCAGACAAACTACGACACCTCAGAAGCTGCAAGCAGAGAAGGGCCTCACCAGAATGAGGATAAAGAACAGTAGCTCATGATGTTGGCATTATTATACCTCTAGAATAACAACCCCCCCCCAAATTCCAAAGGCTACTTTTACAAGAACTAAGCTATCTGAAATTTTACAGTATCACCACAGAGTGAAAGAGCCTAAAAATGAAAAAGAACACTGACCTGAAAAGGCTTCCTGAGAAGGACTATAGAGCTTCAGCATATCTTTGAGTCACAAGGGCCTGCACAGCTGCAGAGCAAGTCCAAACTAACATGCTGTAAATTAAAGTTTCCTTACTCTTACCTACACAAAGTTGAACTGCACTACCATTATCTGAACTGTGCTACTCCACTCTCTGAATGGGAAAGCTCTGCTGAGGCACCAACAAGCCCTATCTCCAGGCTCCACTTAGTGCTTTGCTATCTAGGAAAGTAAGATACATCCAGAGGGGAGGAGATAAGCAGATATCCTGCAACACAAGACATCTGTTTTCCTGAGCACAGAGTGTGAAAACACAGTTTGCTAAGAAAGCAGCAATCCATCACACCTTGAGATCACATTATGACATCAACCAAAGCAGGAGCCCAGCAGCAGCCTCAAGCATCTGTCTGAACCTCAAACTGCTGTGAGTGCAACACATCCTCAGTACCCAAGATAGAGACACAATGCTGCCTCAGAAAGCAGAGGAAATCAATATGTCAGGGCTCTCAAAAGCAGTCCTCACCCTTCTGCAACTAAATGGAAATATATGGGAAAAAAGCCCTTACAGCATCTGTTAGCCACATGCTGAGCTGGAAGAGCCTGAGCATGGCAAGACCCTGCATTTTTGCACACTGCAAGGAGACAGCTTTCTGCTCCAAACAGTGAATCACTCTATTAGCAGCAGTGCTCCAAGAGCCTAGAGCAGCTCTGGCAACCCCCACAGAAGTTTAAGTGAGCCCTTCTTTAAGGGTTACCAGATGAGACAGTAAAATACATTTAGTTTAGCTGTTCTATTATTCAATGTTTTAAGTCCAAGTTCTAAACATCAGACTGCAGCTACTCCAGCAACTTTCTTAACTAATGAAATATATTAAAAAGAAGTGAGTCTTCAGAGTTTTCTTAGGCCTGAAATACTTGAGGTCTTCAAAATGCTCACAGAGAAATACAGTCTGCAATTTAGAGGCACATCCACAGGTGCTACCTCCACGGATAAACAAAGACAAGGGAGTTAGCCAAGAACAACATAAGAGTTAAGGAATTTTTCCTATGCTTTTGTCATGAGTCATGGAGATCTAAGATTAATTATAGCCTACACTGAAAGTACCTTCAAAAAATGCATCACTGTTTTCAGTTAGACAGCATTTCATGTCTGACAGGTTTTCACAAGATGCTTAAGTGCCCATACACCATCAGTGAACCTATCAAAGTCAGTAAGGCCAGATGGAAACTACAGGTATGTCACCAGGACCTATTTAATCAGCTTTTAAACTTAAAAAGTCTTTTCAGTCTTAAGCCCTGAATGATGCCAATTGTAGCAGAGCAAAATAAATGATAAGAAAAAGCCACTCTTCTGAACTTCCTCAAACACTGAGCCCATTTCCTACTTCAGCTGACTCACGTTGGAACTTGCTCACAAAACACTTCCAGCATCAGAAAAAAACAGAACTCAAACAGAAGACAACAGTTCTATACCAAGTTATTGATGGTTACCCAAACATGAATGACCCTAAAAACATCATCTAGAGTTCAATAGAAAACTTTGTGGAGGTCCTTAAAATGACTTATAATAGAGGTAGCGACTACAAGCAAGACTGTACAAGCGAGTTTGGATGTTTTTGTAAGTCAACACAGCCATCTAAATCTACAACACTTTCCGAGAGTAGGATCAGAAGAACAATATTTACATAAATCAGGCACACACGTGTGTGGTCAGGTGAACATGCACCCACGTCCCCCCCGCCATCTCCAGGCCCACACCTGTTGCAGAATCTACGGCAGTGACACCAAGGCCGTGT
Organism: Peucedramus taeniatus; assembly: GCA_013400575.1. Classification (NCBI taxonomy): domain Eukaryota; kingdom Metazoa; phylum Chordata; class Aves; order Passeriformes; family Fringillidae; genus Peucedramus; species Peucedramus taeniatus. Next base: position 162,597 of record WBNO01030068.1, read on the forward strand.
CAAACTGCAGCAGTTTACCCCGAGAAAGCCAAACACCAGCCCCGCACGCCGCACTTACCGTCCTCGAAAGGGGTCCCCTCGGGCCTGGAGAAGGGAAAGCAAAGCACAGCGTTACCCCGCTGGCAGCCCGGCTCCAACCCCCGGGCGGCTGAGCGGCCCCCGCGGCCCGCCGCCCCCTTCCCTGCCGACTCACCCGAAGATGACGGCGTTCCACACCATGATGTTGTTCTCAGAGGGGGCCCCGCTCACCCCGGCCGGGGGATCCTCCTGCAGCCTGCGGGGCACAGGGACGGTGAGCGCGGCCTGCGCCCCCCGCGCTGCGCAAACGGCGTAACCCGGCCCGGCAGCGGCCGCGCCGCGCAAACGGCGTAACCCG
>WBNO01030068.1:163384-174686 GCA_013400575.1 Peucedramus taeniatus
GGGGCGGCGCTGCGGGGGGACCAAAACAGTTCGGCAGGGAAAGCGAAGGCCGGGCACCCGAGAGAGCCGAAACGAGGAGCTCGTTCCCCACTCCCCCGGGGCAGGCAGGGCTCCCTCACACGTCACGGTGTCGTGGGAAGACAAACACCATCCCTCCAAATGCCCCCCCATTCCTCCTTCTGCCCAGATTTCCATGCTGAGAATGAGGCCCCATGGTCGGGGATATCCCTCGGGTCAGTTGGGCTCAGCTGTCCTGGCTGTGTCCCCTCCCAGCTCCTTGTGCCCCCCCGGCCTCCTCACTGCTGGGGTGGGCTGAGGAGCAGAGAAGGCCTCGGCTCAGGGTAAACCCTGCTCAGCAGTAACAAAAACATCTCTGAGTTATCAGCACTGTTTCCAGCACATATCCAAACCTCAGTCCATAGCAGCTGCTGTGAAGAAAATGAACTACATCGCTGTCAAAACCAGCACAACCTGCATTTTCTGCTTTTTCTGCTTCCCCAGAGAGTGTTTTCAAGGGAAAAATAAGCTATTTTCTACGTTTCTTTAACAGCTTTTGGAAATAATCTCTCTGCTGTCGTGTAAAGTAGGCTGGCTGTGCTGTGTTTCTCGAGTTTATCCTCACTTGTAATTTCATATAATCCAGCTGTGTGGGGAGGCGGCTGAAGAAAGAGACACGGGAGAAAACCCAGTGAAAGAGAGTTAACATGGTTATCACTTCGCACTGCGAGCCTGCCGTTCCGGACCCTTCCCGCTGTACCGGCCGGTGCAGCAAGAGCCGTGTGAGCTCTGGGCGCTTGTCAAGAAGAGCCCCGTCCAGAGCCCGGCCTTCAGAGGCGCAGGAGCCCCGGGAGCCGCCGGCCCCCGCGTTCCCCGAGCCCCGGGAGCCGCCCCGGCGGGCGGGGNCAGGCTGCGGCCTGGCTGCGCACAGGGCCCGGGAGGCGGCGGCGGGGTGCGGGATGTGGGATACGGCTGTGGGTGCGGACTGCGGGTCCCGCCGCCAGCCCGGCCCCTCGCTCCCGCAGATTGCCAGCTGGAGAAGCTGCCGATGCGGCCGCGGGACCGCGCCCGCGTGATGGACGCGGCCAAGCACGCCCACAAGTTCTGCAACGCCGAGGAGGAGGAGAGCGTCTTCCTGCGCAGGTGGGCCCGGCCTCTGCGGCCCCCGTCCCTCTGAGCCCAGCCCGGGGAAGGGGCTGCGCTCCCCGCCCAGCTGGGAGCCGCCAGCCAGGCACGGAGACCCTGTGTCCGTGTGCTCTGCTCAAGCGCTGCCTCTCTCCCCCAGACCCGAAGGCATAGAGCGGCAGTTCAGGAAGAAGTGTGGCAAGTGAGTGACCTTTTTTAGTCTTTTGAGTGACTTTTAGAATCTTTTTATGAGGCAATCATAGGTACCCAGAATCTGGGTTTCCTCTCAGCTATGCGTATTTCTGTTTCCAGGTGTGGACTGCTGCTCTTTTATCAACACCAACAGAAAAATGCTCCTGTGACGTTCATTGTTGATGGTGCTGTGGTCAAATTTGGACAGGGTTTTGGGAAAACAAACATATATACTCAGAAACAAGAACCTCCTAAAAAGGTGATTGGCTTTAGAGAACAAGGATATCTTTGCTTTTCTAAAAGTGTTGTGTATAAAATAACTTAATGGTGAGGGGACAGGGGAGAGAAAAGAAAAAGGACCTCTGAATAATAACTCCATTTGGAGTCTAGTCCATGTCTCCCTTAGGTTTTCCTTGACAGAGGTCACTGCAGCTTGGAGTCGTAGCAGTAAAGGAGAGCAAAATCAACTCTAAAATCTAGACTGTGCCTGATGTTTAGGCTCAGGTAACAGTAGGTTTCCAATTGTTAGTAGGTCAGGTTGGTAGTCTGCACAGTGATTCTCAAAGTCTGGCTCATCTACTGTATATCAGTGAGCTTGCTTCTGGTAATGACACCTCTAAGCCCAGAAATCACTGAGCATAATTCCCCTTTGCCACCCACAGAGTTCAGGTAATCTTGATGGCTTGCATAAGAAGCCTTAAAACCTTTGGAAGGAGGAAGCAATTCCTACTGGCACAACTGTTGCCAAGGTTTAACCAAATATTCTTGTTTTTCACCCAGGTGATGATGACCAAACGGACCAAAGACATGGGCAAGTTCAGTTCTGTCACAGTCTCCACAATTGATGAAGAGGAGGAGGAGATTGAAGCGGTGAGTTTTGGATACCCTTAGTGGCAGCCACATCTGAGCTGGGCAGAGCCAGCAATGGTCTCACTGTTTGGATGTGATGTTGTTACTCTGGGGTGTGCTGTTGCAAAGTGACGTGTGTGTATTTCAGAGGGAGATTGCAGACTCGTATGCACAGAATGCAAAAGTGATTGAGAAGCAGCTGGAACGCAAAGGCATGAGCAAGAAAAGGCTACAAGAGTTGGTGAGTTTTTCTTTGGTGCTGAACACAAATCTCTGAGATGTGTTGGCTTTGTACACAAAAGCTATCTTGCAGACCAGACTGCAGGTATAGAGAGGTCCTGGTATAGTCACAGGCAACTTGCAGCTTTGTGAGGATGAGATTTCCTTTAGTTTTATAAAGATGTTCCCAAGTTTTATACGGATGTTCTTCTAGTCCCCCTGAACTTAAAATTGCATGCCCTTGCCTGGAGAGCTAACTGAAGAGCAGCCAGCAGAGTGCTTACAGGGAGGCTTTCTGTGACCTGTTGGACGAGAAGGGAAGGAGAAATCAGGCCATGGCTTTGCCAGCCTGTGCTCTCTTATCTGCTTGGCTGAGCAGGTTGTTGCCATGAGGGCACAGCAAGGCTCTTGTGGAGGATCTGCAGCTCAGCTGCTACTGCAAGGGGCACTTGAAGAATAAATGGCAGGAACATCACAACTGATCTTACCTCTTGTGACAGGAGGGTAGTAGATGGAAAGGGGGAGGAAATGTGCAGCTTCAAACTGAGGATAGAAAGTATGAAATTGCCTCTTGGGCAGTTGGTCTTTGGCTTTTTATGATTTTAAAGATGGTCCTCGTTTTGTACGTCAGCAAAGCACGAGCTGCTCTTGCTCCTGGTTCTGGAACTGAGAAATTTGCTTGGTCAGACAAGAAGAGCAAAATTAATAGGAGCACTGAAAGAAAATTATCCAGACATTATTTAATTCTACCTTAATTTTCCTATTCAGGCTGAGTTGGAAGCCAAGAAAGCCAAGATGAAGGGAACCCTGATTGATAACCAGTTCAAATGAAATGCTGTGTATCTGCTGGGTATTCAGAGACAGGAGAAAACTACCAAGAGCTATCACAGTTCTGTTAACAAAGCAGAAGTAACAGACAACATTGAAGAGCTGCACTGTGCTGCAGCCAGCTTGGAGGATGAGAACCTCTCTGTATCCCTCTGTATAAGTTATACTCTGGGTACCAGTCTTAACTCCAACAGCACTGAAGACTTTGCTTAAACTGCAGCTCTCTACAGACCCAGTGTTTATGAGCAGGCTCTTCCAGGAAGACTATTTACTTTCAAGAATATCTTTGCTGGGTGCCTTCCCAAGTTCACCTTTAGATACCTGTCTTTTTATTTTGTAGTTTTCAAACGTGTTTCCTTGAATACATTAGGATGACAGGTAACTGTACAACAAAGAAATCCTTACAAAAGTAAGCTCTATGCCTGTTGTTAATTTTGTTGTTCTAAACATGTCCAAAAGGTGGAGCAGCCCGAGCCATGCCATTCCAATACAGTCTGGAATGACTGGGATGCAAGGCTTGGGCATGGTGCTGCTGCACTGCAGTCTCAGCTCCTGCTGAACATCACAAGAGTTGTACAGAATTCCACTGTCACAGCAGACACATACCAGAGTATCAAATCCAAGCCTGTTTTAAACTACTGTAAATAAAAACTGCTACTAAGGAGTTCAAATACGTGGTTGGAAGTTACTGATACAGCCAATGATCATTAAAGAATACAACTGCAGATCTGAACTAGCCCACTGGGCAAAACAGTATCAGTATTTGGAGTTGTGAAATCTGAAGGAAAAATTGTTTTGAATGTACTGACCACTAAGGCCTTGGATAGACAACATTACACACCAGTTTTTAAAGTACCTTGTTTGGGTGATAGTACTTTGTGCCTCTTGCATGATGTAATAGCAGTGCTCTCTAGCCCATGTCTTCATTGCTCTGTGTTGGATTAAATACCACGTTACAGATTTGAACTCAAATACCTCTCCTGAGATGTTCTTGCACTACCAAGTAAATGCATCATAAAATGTGAGCAATGAATAAGATGCTTCCATCTCCCACAATTCTTATGGAAAACTTTCTCTAATGAATAAAGATTTTCCATCTGGCTTTTTAGCCCTGACTGGGAAAACTCAGCTCTGGGTACCTAAGGATTTATCCTTTCTTTCTTGGGAAAACAAGGAGTAAAAGAGGGAGTGAACTCTGCCCAGAGCTAGCAGAGATGGGTTGGTAGATCCTGTGACATATTATGCCAGGCTGGTAAGCAGGTGTTCATTCACTCACTCAGTGCTGATCTTGTTCCCTGCTCATCAGCTGCTCACCTGAAGCCTATTTCCAGAAGCCTGTGGCCAGAGGCCTTGGTGCTGTGCAGAATTGGGAAGGGCAGCAGACACGGGTGGGTACACAAACCCCTTTCCCGGTGTGGTAGCACAGTCCAGCCAGGCGAGGGCCTCAGGGCTCCCCTGGGAGTGATCCAAGCCTGGGGTAACCGCAGGTCACTCTCCATAAAAATTCAGGCTTTTTTCCCCAAGCGAGAGTATAAGACTTTGACATCAGAAAAGAGGTGTTGAGCCATGTGAGAGGTGCTGGGATGCAGATGCTGAGTCTCCAGTTGTCCAAGGATAAAGTGACACCAGAACAACAAGCTGACGTGGGGATGGTGGGATTTATTGTCAGGGTTAAGGCTGGGAGTGACAAAAGGCTTCAGCTGAGACAGGCTGTGAAGAGGCTGCCAGGTGGGGACAGGACCATCTTTGCAGTTTGGTGAGGCACAAAGAAAATCTGGTGAGTGCCCCAGCACAGCACAAGTTGTCCAAAGTAGCTTTTACCAAGTGCCATCAACTTCCTCAGCTGCCACCTGGGGCCTTGTGACAGCACAGCACAGGTTTCTGGAAGGCCAGTACATGTTCAATCAGTGTTTGTTGTTCTTGTCATTGGAAATCTGCCTAGTCAGGCTCAGGACTTGTGCATAGACCCAGTCAGAAAGGAGAGTGCCTCGCATCTTCTGAGGTGCTTTTGATATACTTTAGTTATGCAGGCCATGGCTGAAACAACTCCAACACAGAGAATCTGATCCAATACATTATTATGTATTTCTTACTTCAGTTGGAGCTAGTTCACAACAGTGTAAATCAAGTTGGGTTTTTAATTTCTAGATCTAAATGAATTAAAATATGTTAGCTGACTGTAGCAACAGGAAGCAGGGTCACCAAGTTCAAACAATTGATGAAATGTCCTGTTACAACAGATAAAACCAGCTGTCCTGCAGGGTTTCCCATACCCTGGTAGCAAATGGGCAATCTGTAGCAGAGTTCAGACCAAAGAAAAGTCAGATTTCATGTTACAGTCAGATGTGAAAGTCAACATTTGTTTTTATCTGTAGATACAGGTGATAGATTTGTTTAACTGAGCACCATATTGTATGTAAGAATTTGTCCAGATGCAGAGGTATCACAAAATGTGAAATAAAAGTGAAGGAGGGAATCTGTTCCAAAAGTAATGGCACACATGGCCAGACTTACCTTACTGTATTTCATTACTTAGTCCAGACCAGTTTCCAAGCACCTTCACAAAACCCTAGTCTGATTTACCTTGTCAGAACAGCTCTGGATGTAACAATGCTGCCTGGCTGCCCAAAACCTGTACAAAACCTCCACACAGTTTGTAAACACTCAAGAGAAGTGGTAACAGTGAATCCAGCCTCCTTTGTGTTAATCACAGCTGTGCCTGGGGAGCAGCATGGAGTCCTCCTTGCCTGCCCCCGAGGGGAAGCTCCTGCTCAACCCTTAGAGCTCTCCTTGTGCTCCATGTTTGTGCTATTTTACTCGGTGCAGATGGCTTGCTCTGACTCCCTAGACTGTTGCATTGATAAATACACATTGATAAATACACATAATGTGTATGACAAAGTGATCAGCTTGGGAGCAGCACTGACTGATCAGCCTGAATCAAAGTAGTCTCAGCTTTTGCTGGTGCTATCCTAAAGAGGCCATGAGGCTTTGCCACATCCAGGCATTTTAGAAGTATAAAATTATGGGCTTGTTTAAAAGGCTTCAGGGCTGGGCTCCAAGGATGGAATGGAAGCCTTGTAACTCCCTGCTGAGGAATCCTTATGACCCTAGCTGGCCACAGCATACTGGGCTTTTGGGTAGATTTCAAGGCACAAGCAGCCAATCTCTCTTTTGTTGTCAGCCAGAAAAGCTCCATCCCCATGCCAGCAGGGCTGTAACTCCTGTCAATCCCAGCAGGATCAGAAAGCAACAACCAGCAAACCACTGGTGGGATGACACCTCCCAGAACCTCCCTGATGCTGCCAGTCTTGGCGTGGGGTCTTGGCAGGTCCTGAGGACTCCTTGCTCCCAAAACCACCACCCCCAGCAGCTCGGTATGGCTCCAGGGTGTGCAGAACTGGGCCTGTGTCCCTGCAGGCATGTGAGCTTAGCTCTGTCCCCACCGCCCAGGCCACCATGCATGTGCTTTGGGCAGCTGATGGGGCCACCTTGTATGGCTGGGCAGTGGCAGGAACAATCCCCACTGGGAACTGATTTTACCCTGCAGGACAAAGCATTGCCTCTTCCCCTGCTGCTCTGCACCAGATGCTGCCAGTCATGCAGGCAGCACCTAAAGGATGCTGGGGCAATGCCTGCCAAGGGTGACAAGGACATAGAGGCAGGAGCACTCCTGGCTCCATCCAAAGCCCAGAGACACAGCCTGGAGTGACCCAACAATTGCTGAAGGGGACAGTGGACTGGCTGAGCTGGCGCTCTGGTCTTTTACAAGTCAAGTCCTCGGGGTAGGATGCACTGCAAGACAGCACACAGCCAGGCACAGCCCAGATGGGGCAGCTGGTGCACACTGAGCCATTCCAACCATGCCACAGCAATCACCACCTGCCCCAGCCACTGACAAGTGTGTCACACGATCCCCTGTGCAGCTGCGCTGCGTCAACACCTCCTAAGCCTGGGATTTATGGCTGCTGGGCCAGGGGCTGAGACAAAAGCAGCATTACAGGCATTCCCCCATCCCTTCCCACCAGCAAGGAGCTGATGCACCAGGCTGGGCACAGCTCCTGGGGAGGCAATCACGACGTGTGTGATGTTCAGTCCTTCCCAAAGGAGAATCACACTTAAAAGGAAAACCCACCCCATCCATGCCATTCTTGGGGCAGCACAGCCCAGTGAACAAAGTGCTGTGTTGGAGGGACTGAACTAAGCTTGCTGCCTTGCCACTGGCTGGCCCCAGTCTTTTTCTCATGCCTCAGTTTCCCCACAAGAACAAAGCCCTTAATCCCTGTACAGTGTGCTCCTGTGGCAGACAACAGCAGCAGCTGAACCGCCCAGCCTGGTCCCCAGATAAAGCTGCTCCCAGGGAGCTGCCAGGCAGGGGGCAGTTAAAACCCCAGAAGGCCTACCAGCCTGTAGTACCCAACAGTGGAGTGCAGGAAAAACCTCTTGTGGGCTCTGCCCTGCATCTCCCACCTGCCAGAGCCGAAAAGAGCTGTGAAACACATTCTTGTTTCCTGAATCCCCAAAGCAGTCAATAGGGCAGGTAGCTAAAACCCATTTCACTCACTGCCAGCCTTGCACCCCGAGTCCAGTGCACAATCTGTAGGTCTTAAGGACTTAGGGATCCTCCAGCTCAACTCCTTTGCAGCCTGGCATAGCAGCCCAGCTCAGTGCCTCAGTCATCCACCACTGTGTGCAGGAAGGAATGATGCACTTACCTTACTGTGCCAATGGCCTGGCCATGCAACCCCTGTGGAGGAAAGGACAGAAAAGGATGCCCCATGCTCAGCAACCAACAGCATTTCAGAACAGCCCTTGAAATCCAGGTGAGCTTAGCAGCAGGAGGCTGAGAGTCCTTAATTAATAAGTTGGCACTTGTACAACAGGAGAGGGCTCCCTGGTAAAGCTGCCCATGGCACAGTCCCCTGCCAAGCTGCTGCCCGTGCCCCCCGCACTGCCCAGTGCTTGTGGCATTGCTGCACATCTCACCTTTACAGCCCATTTCATTTCCACAGCAGGCAGTGGGGATCTGCAGCAGCCCAGGGGCAGTTGAAAATCACAGCAAGGACAGTTTGCTCAGCTGTGAGGCACAAGACTGTCTCCCATCAGGAAGGCCCGTGCCCACTCACAGGGACCCTGGCAAGCCACCACCACCTGCAGCAGGAAGGTGCTGTGCTCTCATGCCTGGCTGCCCTGCTTGGATTCCAGCAATAAAAACAACTCTTGCCCTTCGCAACACAAGGCGAGAGTTCAGCTGCCTTGGGCAGTGGCTGAGATTGGTTTCAGTGATTGAAATCAACTGCTTTGAGCAGGTCTGGGCAGCCAGAAAGGACCAAAGGCATGGGGGAAGTGAGGAGACTCGCTGATCTGAAGGGCAGAAGACCAGGAGAGCATTCCCTCACCACTCCAGATCCCCAGGCAGAAACCAGGCAGCTTTGCTGGGGTGTCTCACAGACCTACAGAGATATGTGGGTAAAGGCCACACCACACACACTGCTCCATCTTGCAGTTTTCCCCAAATTGTCCCAGCAGCATAAAGGAATCTTCCCCTTCCCCTGGAAATTTGAACATTAAGTTCCAGGGGTGAGGAATAAGCCTGGGAATGCACCTCCCTGCTAGCAAGCACAGCTGGTACAGAGGCTCAGCTGCTGCATCCCCACAGCACAGCACCCTCTGTGAGAGCAAGGCTAGCCAGGGAAGCTACAGAGCAGCAGCAATTAACTGCACTTGTGTCCTCTGGCTACCCACATGCCCGATTAGGTAGCTCAGTTTCTAAGGCAGAGAAGATGATGCCAAGCTCTGCTCCTCCAGGGAGCAGCAAACACTCCCTTAGACATTCTTCCAGCCTCCCAGGCATTCAGTGCCATAGGGAGTGCCGTGCTTTACAGACAGTTTAGGCACTTGGCACCATCAAAATCAGGTTTTACGAGCTCCAAGGAGCAGACAGGCCAGAGGCAGGACTGTAGCACACACTCAGTTCATTATCTCTGGTTAGTGGAGTCTCAGGGAGGTCATCTGGGTGAGCCCTTCAGAGCTGCCAGTCCCCATTCAAGCCTACACCATGGGCTTCCCCTGGGGAGGAAATACTACTGAGCTTCCTTGGCAGCCTGCACTCTGTGTTTACCTGCCAGTACTTAGCAGATACCAAGGCTTGCAGGATGGAGGTGGTTCATCTTCCTCCTTCTCTACAACTGCTGAGACTCCCAACCCCCTCATACTTCAACTGCTGTAAGAACAAACATGAGATGAGGAAAATTGGTTTCAGATTTTTATTTCTCTGTACTTTTTAAGCAGGAGTGACTGAAATAGAAACCATCATGAGTCCCATCAGGGGGAATAGTTTGATAAAGAGAGGGCAGGCAGTCACCCCTGCCCCATGCCAACCTGTACAAACATCAGCTGCCACTGTTTAGTAACTAGATGGTTTTCAAACAAGTCCATGAACAGTCATAGACTACATAGAACAACATGCCAGTTCACAACAGGAAACAACTTATGTATACTTCTTGATTTCATCATACAGGACTAAGACAAAAGCACCACCCATTCCTCGGAGTACGTTTGACCATGCACCTTTGAAAAAGGCCTTGGAGCCCTCATCCCGGGCAATCTTCCGCCAGCAGTCAAGAGTGCCAGAGTACATTATGTCAGCTGCAGGAGACAGACAGCTTTAGGAACTGCATGCTCACGACCCCCAACATCTAAGTCAGAAACAGCCTAATGTATCTGCTAGGCTTACAACCTCAAGTGCATCCCATTTCTTGGCTTTCTCCAATACTAGCACATCAGAGGACGAGACTGCCCAGGAGAGATGGTGCTGCTGCTGAATTGTCTCTGGGAGATACTGGAAGGACCAGTTTAAGCAGAAGGCAGCTACTCCTTGCTTTGACACCCACACTTCCAAACCCAAAAGCTATTGCACAGTTGGCCAGGCTGTGCCTGCTAGGGAGGCTGTCTTTTCTTGTCCCAGAGACACTGGCTTGCAACATCCAAGGCCGAGTTCTGCTGCTCCTACCTACTGACATATACCCGACTTGTGCATGCCACCTTATGGGTGTGCTGCACAGGCAGACCCATTCCTGCCCCTTCCTGTCACCTGCTTCTGCAGCCCCTCCTACACCCCTGCTCACAAGAGATCGACACAGGCTGATGAAAGCCAAGCCACGGCCTTCACTTCAGCTCCACCACCAGCTATTGATTCAGGGATGCCCAATAACTCCTATACAGTGAGGAAGGAACTTACCTCCTTTCCGGCCACTCTGCATCATCATGCGACGGCGAACTGTATCAAAAGGGTAAGAGGCCAAACCAGCGACAGCAGTGACGCTCTGAGCAATCATCCAGCTGACAACAATGTGGGTGTTCTTTGGGTCTGGAAGCATGCCTGCAGGAGAGAGGCTTTGATGAGAATGGCAGGTAAGCCACCAGCACTATCGAAATGCACTTCAGGCCTGCCGCAGCCCAGCATCTCCGTTTTTGTGCCGTTTGGGTCAACCTACCCTTCGCGGTGTCGTAGATGCCGAAGTAGGCGGCTCTGTAGATGATGATGCCCTGGACAGAGACACTGAAGCCCTGGTACAGGCCCCGAATGCCATCTGAACGGAAGATTTTGACCAGGCAATCGCCGAGCCCGCTGAACTCCCGGTCGGCCCCGGCTTTACCCACATCCGCTGCCAGGCGGGTTCGGGCAAAGTCAAGGGGGTAGACGAAGCAGAGGGAGGTCGCGCCGGCGGCACCCCCGGATGCCAAGTTACCGGCGAAGTACCGCCAGAACTGGGTTCGCTTGTCCACGCCGCCCAGGAAGATCTGCTTGTACTTGTCCTTGAAGGCGAAGTTAAGGGCCTGGGTGGGGAAGTACCGGATCACATTGGCCAGGTTGCCGCGCCAAAAGGAGAGGATGCCCTGCTCCCGCGGGATGCGCACCACGCAGTCGATGATGCCCTTGTACTGCTTGTCGGCGGAGATCTGCTTGCTGGCGTGCTGCACCTGCAGGGGCCGAGATGCCGCCGTCAGCGCCGCTCCCCCGCGAGCCCCCGGCCCACCGCCGCCGCCCCCCCTCTCCTTGCGGCGACCTTGGCACGGCCCCGGCCGCCGG
>WBNO01030068.1:174759-193204 GCA_013400575.1 Peucedramus taeniatus
CGCGTGGGCGGGGCGCACGTTCCGCCCGCCCATTGGCTGCGGCAGGGGGCGTGGCCGCCGCAGGGGGACGGGGCCGCCGTTGGAACCGGTGGGGGGCACATGGCCGCGGTGACAGGATGGGGCAGCGCGACACCGGGAGCCCGGCATGGAGCACACAGGGACGGGACAGCCCGGCATGGAGCTGCCCGGGACACGACATCCCGGGATGGAGCTCCCCGGGACAGGACACCGCAGAATGGGAGATCCCGGGATAAAGCACCCCGGGACGGGGCATCACGGCGTGGAGGATCCCACCAGCACCGCAGGCAGGACAGATATGCTGGGACCCCGGCCCGGGCACACCGCCTGTCCCTACCCCGGGCACACCCGTGACCAGGAGCCCCCGGCCCCTCCGCGCCATCCCAATGCCAGGCGAGAGCAGCCGGGCACAGCACGGCCGCAGCAGCTGGAGCGGGGCGGGCTCTGAGGCTGCCTCAGCTACGGCCACGCTCAGGCCCCCCTCTCTATCCGAGAGCCGCGCTCACACACCCTCGGACAGTGTCACCCTGAGCACACAGGGTTTGCACACCCTCGGACAGTGTCACCCTGCACACAAAGGGCTCGCACACCCTCGGACAGTGTCACCCTGAGCACACAGGGTTTGCACACCCTCGGACAGTGTCACCCTGCACACACAGGGTTTGCACACCCTCGGACAGTGTCACCCTGAGCACACAGGGCTCGCACACCCTCGGACAGTGTCACCCTGCGCACACAGGGCTCGCACACCCTCGGACAGTGTCACCCTGCACACAAAGGGCTCGCACACCCTCGGAAAGTGTCACCCTGCACACACAGGGCCCCGGAGTGACCGAGCTCCAGGCCGTGGATGAGTCCTTGTGCAGCCACAGAGCTGAGCTCAGTGGAGATGCTCAGCTCAGCCCGGCAGGCACCACCCGCCCCCATCACACAGTGGAACCCAAACCTCACTCGAGTATAACTTCACCTGTCCAAGAGTTTAGCCTTGCTATTGACTGGTTCTTCATGGCCATACACCATTGCACATGTTAGTGAGCCACTGATGAAGTGCTTTCTTTCAGTGACATCTTAATTATGTTAGTGCTGCCTTTTGGGGATTTATCACGTGTATTTGTGATTTCAAAGGACAGGCTTGGTTGATAAAAGGTTAGTTAGTGCTTGATATGTTGTAGGAGTGCACCTACGATACAAAGGTGGTAGTAGCACATCAGAAACAAGTTAGAGATAACTTTTTGACTCACTTGACTCTTACAAGGTTTGAAGAGTTGATCAGACATTCATACGTACCCATTCAATCTTTAAAATCTATTTAAAAATACAGTGTTAGTAAAAACCATACAGGTATGCTTGGACAAGGCAAGAAATCCTTTCCTCCCCAACATGCTTACAATTCACATCTCCATATCCATACATGTCCAGTAAGTATCAGTATTATTATCTGCACTATGCCCATGGAAAAACTGAGGCACAGAGAAAGCAACGCGGTCCACTAGGCAGGTTGATTAGAACCAAAAGCACTTACAGCCTCAGTGTGATGTATGAGACATCAGATCTGCTCTCTACCATCTTAATTTTTTGCTATCTATGTTTGGATTTCTTCGCTGAGAAAAAAATCAGTATGAAACACCACTGCAGCAGAACAGAGCAAGTCCACTAAGAGAGATACTGCAAGACTTCAGCTGTAAGATACATCAACAATGAGTTCTAGGTGCAAGGCAGGCCTTACAGTTATCCCAAATCTTTCTGCAAGTTTCTCTCCACAGTTACAGACTGTTCCTGCATGGATTTGCCAATGTCTCATCCTGCTGTGACATGTTCTAACCAAGCAGTTTCTGAGATTTACTTATTTTCACCCATCAGGGGTTATAAACAGTGCAAAAACACAGATGAGGAGCTGTGTAAAGCAGCAAATGCTGTGCTGAGCCCAGGCTGCTGCAGCTCAGGCTGGAGCCAGTGTGCACACACCTTTGTGAGCTGCTGGGACTCCCGTGCTGCCAGGGGCACAGCCAGCTTCCCACATGGACATGGGCTTTGGGTTTTCTATCAGAAGGCACTGGGATGGGGCTGTTCCATAGCTGAACTTCTACAAAGGAACTGGAGCAACACCACGGTTCCTCAGGTATAACATGAGATGATCTTTTCAGTCCAGAAGCTCCCAAAAGGCCCATCTGTGGCAGTGGCACTGGCAGTACCCTGGTGCTCTTGCAGAGGTTCCTACCTACAGGACCTGTCTGCAGCCCCTGGAGCACACAGTTCAAGTGGATCGATCACAGGTGGTGTGCAAGTTCTGTGCAAGTTCAGAGCAGCATAGCAGGCTTAGGTCTGTGCACTGGAACTAAAAAGTGGTCTAATAAAAAAATAGAGCTTTAAAAGTACCTAAACAACATGACAGAGTTTGTGGCTCTGAAATATCTAACACATTTAAGAACTGTATTTTCCTGGAAATATTTCAGTTAGAGGACTTCAGGAAAATTATTTTTCAAAGTGTGAAGTAACTCACATACATGCAGTAACAATGCACGAGAAAGGGAGGAATATTTTTGAGTATGCACTTAAGTTTGCAGATTGTCATTCCAGTCTATTGCAGTCCATTTTGCACATTACAGTTCTGTCTTAGCAAAAGCACAGTTGCAGCAGCATACATTCATCTTTATGCTGAAGATTCAGACAAAAATATTATTCTCAAGTACATCTCAAAAACTGAGGAGCGGATTTGGGAGTGTGACTGAACTGAGACTAATTCTGACTCTGCAGAATGCCACGTCCACACAGTATCACTAAAAAACCTGGAGATTTCAGTAGAAATCCTCAATGTTGCATGTATTTTATTCTCTTTTATTATTTTTGGCTGACTTGGTATCTCAGATTGCTTTAAGAAAATCCATTTTCTTAATGTTTTAGGAGACAATTTATACTCTCATCTCTATTCTCTTGCCTTTCTGCACCTGGTTTAATCTCAAATGGCTATTCAGTTTTAAAAAGCACCTAAAATAATGCCATTTCAAGTTCAGTAGTATAGAGTTTTCAAACTAGTTGCATCTTTCCTCTTTAGTATGTGCTTGCCAGACATATTCTTAACATCCATTCAGCAAATACAATACAGATTTATTCTTTCCTGTTACAGGTGTCTCACTACAAGAACCATGCAGTCCACTGAAATGTCAGTACCTGTAGCTCAGCACGTCTTTCTTGCAAAGTTCCTTAAGGAAGGTATTTCTATACCTGCAGTGGACACTCTGATGTCAGTTTTCAAGTGCTGATTTCCTTGGCTTAAAATTTTCCCTTCGGAGGAGCTTTAATTCTCTCAGTTCTTGTGGGTGTAAGCTCTGGTCAACACCAGGTGTTAGCTTGTAATTTAAAGGAGATTCAATATAACCATTTCTGTAGAGACAAACACGCTTGCAGAATTCAAAGGTGCTAAACATAACACCAAAGTATGGCACAATCTGATAAAAAAGCAATATAAGAAAAGAAAATTAGACTCACTAGTAGCATCCATAGCTTAGATGTTTAAAAAAAAGGGAACTTCTAGGACTTCAGATCTGATCTAATAATAGACCTTGTCCTCATTTATATAAAATCAGAGTCTCATCTCAAGCTACGCTGGCAGCTGCAGTGTGCTAAAAGTAGGAGTTTATTGTTGTTACATAACTAATTATAGCAATATTGTGAGGAAGAAGGTCTATGCTACCCTATAGATTACCAGAACTTGTCAAATACCCAAGCACATCCTGAGCAATCTCAGCAAATCCTGGCAGGAAATGTGGAATTTATTCTACATACACTCCACAATTTTCTTCTTTTGCCCCATGCAGAACCAGCATCTTCAGGGCCACTGGCTTTGTATCAGCCAAGGAAAGGCAATCACAGGCAGGCCATCACAATCAATCCTACTGTCACTCAATTAGCACTCATTAGCTGACCTGTAGTACTCCATGTAGGTAATCCTCATCACAGCACTATAAAACGTATTTATGTAAATTAAATTACCTTCTGTTTAAGCTACCATGCTTTATTTCATGCTTTCAACTCAGCAAAGGCTGCAGTAACTGATATACATGCATTAAATAGCTGGCTGAAAGCACTGCTTTGGACTGCTGGGCAAGTGGCTTATACAAGCACACTTTTTTTTTACAGCTCACTACAACATGTCAAATTACTGAAGCTCAGGTCAGAAGGAGAACTTGTTTAGCTGTCCTAAGTGGATTGCTTGCAATCCCTCATCCACTCCACACCTTGTGTGTTAGCAGCACCCCCTTCTTCAAAGACATTGAAATGAAGTTTCAAGTGGTGACATCTAGAAGCCAAGCTTGCATTTGGGGAAATACAACCAAACCAAGTTCCAAGACTGGTTTATAACCTGTTTTGTCACTGATTCTGTCATCTATAAGCTACTAAGTACAAAGGTATGTCATAAGCTTTCTATCCCCAAGTGTCCAAAACTGTCTTGATTCCTTCAGGATAGTATTTGACTGGGATGAAAGCAAAACCTCACCTTGAGCAGACTGGGTGTGAGTCCTCTCCAAAGCCCAAGCACACCTTTGTTTTTCACAGTTTGCCGGAAGCAGTCAGCCATGCCAGTAAAATGGACATCAACTCCTCCATAGTGGGGAAGCCAAGGACTCTGGGCCTGTCAAGAGACACCCAGAGGGGTTTAGAACAAGCAGAGAAAACCAAAGTAATTATTTTCTCCATTCTGGTGTATAAGGAACAGTCAACACCAGGTTTCAACAGATCTAGATTCCTCCAAAAAGTATCTAATTTGCATTAAAATATAAATTAAAAAGGGAAATAACTCAATCTTTGATAGGTATGAAAGTGAACAGTAATTTCACACAGCGCCTCCTTTTGTGCCATGTCACTACTAGAAATAAATCCCACCTTTTTGAGGACAAACCATCTGAACCAGAGCCACATATCCCATCAGCCCCATGCCAGCTGCTCAGGTCCAGGTAGAGATATTTCACACTCCTGGCAGTGGAACACTATGAGAGGGAAGGTTGGAGCCACACTGCCTTCCTGTAACTCTGATCAAACCAGCTGACCTGTCTCTGGCTGCTGAGGCTGTGTCTGCTCTGCTGTGAGAAGCATGAGCTGTCCTACAGGCTGAGGAGCAGCACCACAGCAGAAATGGAAGGATGGAGATTTCAGCCCAGGCTGTTCAGGCCCACCAAGGGCTGCAGGTGAGCAGTTGCTGCCATGCTCCCATATCAATGTGTTCAGTTGACAGGGACTAGCTAAAGTTACCTGGGGAGAATCCTGTTGGCTGGCAGCTGAACTTCCAACTGCAGTACAGTGTTCATAGGGAAGAAGTGGAGCTGGTCATTTTTAACAGCTAAATCCTTTCTTCATTAATCTCCTACTGCGTTAGCACAGACAGGATAACCTGACCTTGAATAATCCCATCCTCATCCATCTGTGCACATGCAGCCATGGATTTATTTTGCATTGACAAATCAGGGTTTCACTCAAACACATGGTAAGTGACACTTCAGTGCCAGAGGCCCCAGGACACAGTTGATGACTTGCAAACTGATCATCCTAAGGTAGAAGTTTGATAAAAATGGGGCTTGAACAGTTAATTGATTAATGAATATGGGTATCATGATCCCCACATTGATCTGAAACACCACATAGTGTAGTGATTTTTCCCTCCTTGTCCAGACTAACCTGTAGCTTCTCAGAGCTGCTAAACCTATGGCAAGCTTCATCAATTGACAAATGGTGGTGAGATTTACAGGGTGCCTTAGCTATAGCATTTCAAGTGCTTGGCAACTGAGATGCTGGAAAGGCAAACAGATCAAAACTCACGCTCTATGTATATAAGAGAAATTGCTAATCAAATAGTTACTGGCAAGTCTACTGTCAAAATTTAAAGGCTTAAAAAAAACCCCTGATAACCCCCCACACGAAGGGCATGTCTTTGTCTAAAAAAAACCACAGACCATAATTTTTTTCTCATTTTTTTTCTGCCTGACTGAAATGCACGTGAAATACCTCTTATGGCAGGTAACAGGTAAAAACCTTCTGCACAAAGACTTTCATGTCTGAGCTACAGAAGATGCTGAATGCTCAAACTGAGACTTCAGAAACCAGTTCCATAAGAATGGTGATATTAGCACCAGCAATGCTTAGAAGAAAACTAAAATAATTAAAGTATCCCTAAAAATGCAACAGCAGTCATAGGAGACTGGATTCAAAACCCTGTCCTGCCTTCTGGACTGTCAGTCAGGTTCCACAAGGTTGGTTTTTTTTTTTTTTGCAAATGAAGTTATAAGCAGCCAAGCAGTAAAGAAAGACAGGTTTCTGAAATGTTTCAAGAACAGAAGAATGCTATTAACATGTGATTCCCTTCCTTTTTCAGTCCCTTTGTGGTAGGCAGGGCATGGCCTGCCAGAATTTAACTGCGTGAGTTTGACTTAATTCCCTTCATCACTGTACACACTGCAAAGGCACAAGATCAAAGGTTTGATTACAGTACTCTTGCCTGCAACACCAAAAGAAGTGACAAGCACAGTGCAGGTTTCAGTAACACAGTAAACACCTCCAGAAGGCAGTTTAAAAGGAACAGGTACATCAAGCCTCTAGATTTCCAATCTGCCCATAGATACTGACCTTGAGAGATTTACTGAAATTATTTATAGTACCATTCCCCATAGATAGAGCTGTTTCTAAGATTTCAGTCTGTGAAGTAAAGTATGTGTTGCCAGCCCTTCTGCTTTACAGGAGCTGTATGCTTCTAGGCCTCTACACACAGTAATTAAACAACAATTGTCCACAGAATCTCAGAATCACCTACTGCAAGAGGAAAACTAAAAACGATATCAGTGTGTAGTTAAAACGTCAGTATTTTGGAACCTAGCTAAATGAAGTTAAAACATATTAATAAAAGAATAATACTGCAAATGTGTTTCATCTGGCACCATGAAAAAGAGTAGCTGTGGGTTTTGGTGGTTCTTCATCTATCCACTACACTGCAACCCTCACAACCACCCTATGGCAGCAGAACCAGAAAACAGAAGGAACAAAACAGATCAAACTGGTTTTTCTACCTCTTCTGCAGAAACCTACCATGACATAGAAATCAAACAGCTAATCACATCCCCAAAAGGTCAGGTTTATGACAGAGAATTGCATGCACCTCAGAGCAGCTGGAATTCCTTGCTTTTGATACCCCTTGACACTATGGGCTGCTGCATGGAAACCTGTTTCTTCTGAAGACTTCCTTCCTCCCAGTTGCAGCTGTCTCAGACTGCAGGAGGCTGGGGATACAGCTCCCTGTGCTGGTAACAGAGAGCCAAGGTGTTACTCATTGTAGTAGCAGGGCTAAGTTGCTTATCTTTTTACCTCTGATGGACAGTGGGCTCTCTAAATGATTAAAGCACATCAAATGCAGAATTGCCTCCATCTGCTCTCTCACAAACACAGCATTTTTATATCCAGAGCCCACCAAGTTGACTATGTCACTGCAACACACCCACAGAGGCAGCACTGTTCTACTGCAACACTCTAAACCCAAGAGAGACATGTACAGAACAATGCCCAACTACCTGCACACAATATTCTTTTACAAGAAACAAAATATTGAAATAAGGGTGCAGTGTCATGACTGCAGGTTAATTGTTATAGGTAATTGTTACCTGAGGACTCTTCAGACACCGTCTCTCCCATTGTCTGCATTGTGAGGTGACTGCCAGAACAACATAATCCCATTTTGGAAACTGATCTCACAGACCTTTCCAATGACCTCCCTCAGCCCCTCTCCTGTGCAGATAAAAACTTTTCACTTGCTTTTTGGGACATTTTGGTTTGCAATTATTTGTATTCACATGTATCAGAGACTATGAATTAATGTACTTAATTCATGTACTTCCCCCTTTTTCCCTGTTCATAAAGTTTGTTGGTACAAATATTTACTATTTAATTTCTGAGTATGCATTACTCTTGGCACAGAGTATGGAAGATAACTAACAGTGAATAGCTGTCATCAGTGGTACACTACCCTGATGGTGGAGAGAGTAAAACTGCTTGTTATTTACATATTTTCAACACATTCAGGTGTCCTACATTTCTGATCACTTGAAAAAAAAAGTACAGGAAGACAATTTACACACAGCTCAAGAGTTCACCCTCTTAATCTGGAAGCTAAAAAAAGAAATCTTTGCAGTCTGGGTTAATAAGGGCACATGCAACAGGCAAGTGCAGCTGTAGTTCAAAGGAAACTGAAGGTCAAGGATTGCAGTTTTCATTCAAGTGAATACCACTCCAGTCAACAGAAATTTCACTCAAGTGAAGACTGGATGCTTGAAAGAGTGTTTCATTCCACTACAGTAAAAAAAAAAAGTTTAAATATGTGTTAATATTTTGGGGGAAAAGGTATCCTCTTGGGCTTAATCAATTCTTCCTCCTAAAGGTCAGCCTTACTCAGCAGTCATTCCCTGTCAGTGGTTTAGTAATGCTGACTTACCCCTGGTTAAAGTCCACCCAAAGGTATTCAGGCACAGAGGAAGGTAAACCATGGCAAGCTATCAGGATACAGTCAGTTCAGAGCAGCACAGCACGGCTGACCTCCTGTGTCCTGCACTCCAGGAACACCTTGTTCCTTCCTCTGTAACCTGAACTGGGAACAAATCATGCCTTTCTGGGAAGAATGGCACCAAGTGAGCAAAACAGCTTCATGCTTGGTCAAAAGCTTGGCTCTTTGCTTTAGATATATATCACCAGGCCTGTTGTACCCTGAGGCTTCACAGTTTGTTGCAGAATCCCTCCTTTGCTGCTGAGCCTAAGCTTCCTCTGCTTTAACACCTGCTGTGTGAAGAAGTCTTTAATACAGAAGTCTTTTCCTCAAGGCAGTGGAAACCCCTTGCATGGGCAGCTCTGGGTGGCTTCCAAATGCCTCATGATGGTCCAGCTCAAGCCCTACAAATGGGTGCATCATTTTCATGCACATTAGCACTAATTTATTTAATGGTGCAAACCCTTAGGCAGACTGGCTTGGTCCCACACTTCACACAGTGGATGGCAATGCTAGTTCCTGCATGTCCTGCTGCCTATCTAGGAACTGAGGAGAAAACTAATTTTGAACAGGATTGGGGCTTTTCACAGGTCATACTTTCATTTGCCTTATGTGGATGAGATAAGGATTTACACAAAATCAAAATGAATCACCTATAAAAAAATCACAGAATGAACTACGTTGGAAAACACCTCTTGAGATCATGAAGTCCAACCTATGACCTAATACCTCCTCATCAACTAAACCATGGCACCAAGTGCCATGTCCAGTCTTTTTTTAAACATGTCACATGGGACAGTGACTCCACCACCTCCCTGGGCAGATGATTCCATTGCCTAATCACTCTTTCAGTGAAGAATTTTTTTCTGACATCTAGCCTAAACTTCCCGTGGCATGGGGAAAGTTTAACTCAGTCTTAAGACTGTGTCCTCTCGTTCTGTCAGTTGTTGCCTGTGAGAAGAGACTGACCCCCACCTGGCTACAACCACCTCTCAGGAAGTTGTAGAGAGTGATAAGGTCACCTCTGAGTCTCCTCTTCTCCAGGCTGAACAATCTCAGTTCCCTCAGCCATTCCTCACAGGGCTTGTGTTCCAAGCTCCTCACCAGCCTTGTTGCCCACTTCTGGATGTGTTTGAGGATCTCAATGTCCTTCCTAAACTGAGGGCTCAGAACTGGGCACAGCACTCGAGGTACAGCCTAACCAGTGCTCAGTACAGGGGGAGAATGACCTCCCTGCTCCTGCTGGCCACACTGTTCCTGATACAGACCAGGATGCCACTGACCCTCTTGGCCACCTGGGCACACTGCTGGCTCATGTTCAGTCGACCAGTCCCCCCAGGTCCCTTTCTGCCTGGCCACTGTCCAGCCACCCTGTTCCCAGCCTGTAGTGCTGCAGGGGGTTGTTGTGGCCATCAAGAGAGTGTCGATAAAGTTTTAGCTTCTGTTTATGGAGTGTTTTCCATAATTAATCACCTCACATGTCACAGGTACATCACTCAAAGCACAGACAAATGGATACAAGGCTGTCCTGTATAACTGATGCAGAAGTACTCACATGGGGGTTAACAGTAATAGCTGTACCTCCAGAGACACTACTGCATTAAAGTTATGTCTGTAATAGCTGTGTGTGAGCAGCAGTGAACCTAGCCTGTGTCAGGTCCTG
Organism: Peucedramus taeniatus; assembly: GCA_013400575.1. Lineage (NCBI taxonomy): Eukaryota > Metazoa > Chordata > Aves > Passeriformes > Fringillidae > Peucedramus > Peucedramus taeniatus. The sequence goes on from WBNO01030068.1 coordinate 184,956, forward strand.
TCTGCTGGGTGAGCTTATGGAGTTTAAAAAGGTGGGCTGAGTTAACCCATCTGATCTGTCCCAAAGCAGATTACAGAGCTCTCACTCACACCACACTGATGACAAAGCTGAGGCACTGTAAGAGGCTGGCAGACATGATCAGCTGGCACTACTAAATCTCAGTGTGGGGGCATGGTGGCCACTTCAGTGTCTGGGGAGATCATTTGGAGAGAATTGCATTCTGCCATCCCTCAGACTTCCTGCATTTCAAATAGGTGCAATGTGTTCTCCTGCTTTTCTTCAGCAGGCCACTGCGTTGCAGTGCAAAGCTAATCTACCTCAAGGTATTACATAATTATCACACCACAGCTTCTGGGGTGAACAGGTTTAGAGTCAAGGCAGACCTCACAGTTAAAGCAGTCCAGTCCTGCTTCCAGTTCTTGATCTACAATTTCTTCCTCTTATCTAGTTTTCCTACTAACACTGTTCAGTGTTCCAACTTGACAGACAGTCAGTCCTCATGCTTTTCTCCTGTGGAAGTCTAGGGATCTAAGAGAAATACTTCTGAGATTTGTTCAGATTCATAAAAGCTGATCTAGGCTGTTACAGAAGGAAAAGCCTACATTATGCTCCATAGCTTTTTTCAGGCATTGTCTCGACCATTTACCAGACCAAATACTTCCCTAGGCAGCAGAGCAGCATTCTGCAACAGCTTCAGAAAGTGGTATAAAGTGTCTTTGTAACCACATCAATGAAACAATAAAAAATGCAGGTAGCTTCAAGTATTCAGATATAGTAAAAAAGGAAAGAAGGGATTTTGTAGAAACATTACCAGTGCTTCCTTAGACCCAGACTCACTCAAAGTAAAATTTCCCTGCTAAAGGTAGGAAAAAAAAAACTGAAAAAGAAAAAAGCGTTCTTGCATGCAAGTCTGCAAGGTAAAAAGGGCAGTACTTGAATATGGCTTAGAAACTGGGTTTCACTAAATTGTGAGGTAAGGAAGGAAAGCCAAGAATAACAGTCAGAATGATGTAAAGATCAGTAAGATTTTGTTCAGAAACTGAAACATATAAAAGTAAGTCAGGAAAACACTTACTACAGAACATAACCCTCTCTTTCATTAATCCCCTTCTACAGATGCACAACAAAAGCCATATTTCCATGCTGAAACATGCATACAGTACCTCTGAATTCTCTAACATGCCAATCAGGAGCAAAGTGAAAAAGGGAAGACAAAGGAATAAAATTAGGATAAGCACAACATAGAGGACTCAAACATTCAGTAAGATTCACTCATATTAATTAACATTTCTTTTAAGAAAAACACTCAAGTATATATAGCAAACACAGCATCTTTTTTAAAAAATAAACTCGATAAAGCTAATTCTAACAGCAAAGGTGGATGAAGCCATGGTTACAGAACAAATCTGACATCATAAAGCATCACCAAAACACAAATCTTCCTCAAGAATTGTTCACTGACAGCCAGCTCCTACTCCCACAGCTGTCAGTGACAGAAGCAGACGACGTCAGAAGTGCAGGATTCAGTTATGTAAAGTAAGAAAGGAGGAAGTAAGATTATTACAATGGAGATCAAAAATAGCACCTTATCCTTCCTCCCATAGCAGAATTTATTTCCTTGTCTCTGCAAACAATTCAAGCATTGTCCAGATGAGGAGATGAACGGAGCTAACTCTTCTAAGACTGCCTAGCACATCAGGAAAAGATCTGAACGAGATGTCCTGGTCTCATGCTTGTACTCTACCCCAGAATCAATGGAGACAACCTTCTGTCCTAGTTTCTCAGTTCTTGAAGCTCCTGAGATTGTCTTACAACTCCCTGGCTCCCCATCACCAGCAGCTTCATTGGAAAAATCTTCTTTAGCAGCATGCTCCCTCCATCTGTCAGACTGGTGGGACAAAAGGGAGGGAAAAGGAATCTGATACTGACTTCCACAGTGGGCTGGGTTCCTCTTCATACACCATAAACCCAGCATTCACTGCTTCAAAAAAGCCCTGCACTTCTCCATGTGCGCTGCAGAGCACACACAAGGCTCAGAGGCAGCTGAAGGCTTTGGTAGCCCCCTCTTCCTATCAGCCAGAAAGCTGAACCACTAAACAGAGGCTGCTCTGTTAGAATAAGATGCCTGAGAAAAACTCATGAAGTATCTGCTCCCCCATTTTCTACAGAACTCTGAAATGTCTTTTCTTTATTCTCTCCTTTCTAGGTCCATCCCTTTTCATGATACTTTTCCTTGTGTTATACTAGGCATTTCTCTCTTCTGACCAGCACCCTACAAACTGTACAGACCAGCAAGCACAAAGCAGAGCTGATCTCTGCAAAGCTGGGCCGTACCCTGGTGCTAATTGGAAACCCCAAACTTCTTGGATAACCTTGCAGGAGTTCCAATGCACTCTTGGTATCAACGTGGGTTGCAATTTTCAGCAGGTCTCTTTTCTGGACAACTCTATATGAATTATGTAATTTCCAGTACCCAACAAATTACAGGATTTTGCACCTAGGGAGCTCATTCTTTCGAAATATCCTTGTCTTCTCCCATGCCTTCAGAATAAATTACTGAACAGGAGGTGTTTCTCTGAGCTCAGAGAATCACTATTTGGTGTTGCAATGCACTTATGAGGAAGAAACCCTCTCTGTTGATGAGCCTTTTTTATTTTTAATGCAAAGTATTTTTAGCCTCTCCAAGTCCTACGTATTTAGGCAATAAATCCAGCTCCCCTATTGCTGGAAGTGCCGATCAGATGATTAAGCCTCCCCTCGGTGGAGAGCACGGCCTAGTGGCAGGAAAATGAAACGGGCCCGTCCCACTTCTTCACATGCCTGTCACGACACAGCCTGACACAAAACATCGCACCAGTTACAGCCAAAACCTACTTCTGAACTGATTACAAAAGCTCAATGTTCAAGTATCTGTTGCATCGACAGAAAATATTAAAAGGGAAACAGCACAGTAAATGCCTTTATTTTCTTTTATTATTCAGGGCAACAGTATTGCTGTGAGCCTAAGGATATAAAGTAAAAGAAGGCTTGTAAGGAGCATTTGTTTTTCTTAGACCCATTGGTACAGATGGATAAGATCATCAACTTTTCATGCTCAGAATCTTTCTTGTCTGAATATTTTATAAGATACCTCATGAAAATGCTCAGTTTAAAACTTAACTTCCAGACACATCAGCTACATGAGCTGGTCTGATAAAAGCCCTTACTCCTCCTGCTGAGGTTCTCTGCTACAAGATGGAGAGAAGGCAGTGAAGGCTTCTGTGACACACATCTGAGCCCTGAAAAGGGGAACTTGGGGAGCAGGAGAAGGAAAGGCACAGTTTCACTGGCCTTTTGCTACCTTGTGACTTGCCAACTAGGCTACCACTTGATGAAGGGGGCAAGGATCTATGTAAGGCTGCCACAATTAGTGACTGTTTTTCTAATAAGATCACAAAAGCTTCCCATAAATCTGCATTTCCAGGAACTAGGCTGAAATCCCAAACTTATATGCCCCTGCCAGAGAATGACCATATGATGAAAGCTACTCACTGTCTCTCTACTGATGAAGCTCTAATGAAAAGTCAACATCAACAAGTGAATTAGGTCAGTGAGATGGAAGCTGTGGGATAGTGGTTGGGTCTTTTTTAGATCATTATTGTTAAAGTTCTGGAGAAAAGATCAGGAAGATATAGTAACTCTCATTTTGCTGATGCTCCAGGAAAACAGTAGCATCTCCAGCTGATAAGTCACTTGTAAGCTAGAGGAGTCAGAAATAAGAACAAAGAGAATGATCCTCCAGACTTAATACTGAGCAAGTTTGTTTTGTGGTGAGGCATAAACAGCAGACACACAGGCTCTGAAAATCACATGGATCTCATTCATCCTGCCTACCACCAAGGGGACTGAATTTCTTCAGCTGGCAAACTTTCAGCCTGTATTTCACTGAAGGCTTGCCAATTCTGAATTTTGAGCATTTGATGGAACTGCTATGAAAAAGGAAAGAAACAAAGCTACAGAAATGGAGTCTGGAAGCATAAACATATCCCATGATAGCACCTGAACTCACATTAAAGGTATAACAGCCCATTTGTAGCTATGATTTCCAGACTTTAAAAACAAAACAAAAAACAAATAAAAACCCACAAACGAGCAAAAAACCCAAGAAAACCAAAACCAAAGTCTCTGTAGCCTACTGGTAAGGGAAATAAAGTGACACCCATGATCACCTGGCTAGTCTTGTCCCAAGCTCTTGCACCAAGCACCTACGACAAAGTACTGGTTACATGAATGTTCTGTACCTGCATCTTCCTCTTGACAGTCTCGAAGGGGAAAGAAAGTGTCTGTGCCACAGCAGCTGCTACACAGCCATTTACAAAGTTCTGAAGAGGAGTGAAACGAACTATGGGTTCTTGCCAGATTGTGTCCAGACTGATGTAAACAAAGAATGAGCCTGCAGAAAATGGGACAGCACCTAGAAAGCAAACCAGACAGGATTATATCAACACACTGTACACTAAGAGAGGAGAGCTGCCTACCACAGAACTAGAAAGATGGGAGGAGCTGCTGCCAATTCACACCTCACATTCCACAAACCCAATCCAGATTTTAAAGAACTTCACTCTTTAGTCCCTGGTTTACCACCAAACACCCATATTGTACCATCTAGATATGCTGACAGGGGCATACATTTACCTATTAGAATGTGCACGTTGTCAGAATTATTAACTGCTATCATCTCATGACAGGTCAGGTGTTTCTCCAGGTTCTCTCTTGTGACAAGCTCTTTCCCAGTCCAACCCAACCCCAGCATTTGCACAGATGAATAGAGCTATGTCTTCAGTCAGACTAATGAGGGATACTTCTGGCCTCTTTTGCTTGTTTCATGCTCTCATCAGTTTCATAGTGGGATTATACATTTATTATTATTGTTGTTGTTATGCATTTTATTTAATGTCATATTGTGAAAAAGTGGACTCAGTTAAATGGCATTTTTAAAGGCTATGGAGAGTAAATAGATAATTAAAAATTAATTTCAAGTAACGAGAGAATTTAATTAATCCTCATTTTTCACACCTACTATACACTGCAGCTCACACTGGTTTCACTGAACAGCTCAGGAGACACTCCCACACTTGACAGGAATTACAAGCACTCTCTGTGTGTGTATAAATGTGTTTTAAGAGTTTAAGGGTGAAAATTGTGCATCCAAGCACAATTAGATCATCTACAAAAGAAGGAAAAGAGTATTTTGCTGAACACTTAACCATATATAAAATGCTACACACTTGGTCGTATTTTGAAGTAAAATAAAACTTTTACTTCAGTAAAAGCTGAAGTAAAGGTTATCAGTATTGAAGTGCCTTGCAAATCTCCACATCTTCTACAAGGAAACATTCCTATTTGCTTTTGAAATCAAGTGAGCAAGTGAACACACTACACAGCTGCAACAAAAAGCAGGCAGTGAGGCGCTTTCACCCCAGTACTGTTTTACCTAATATTGCTGGTGAAACACCACGGTAGAGTGCACGGAGCCCTTCCTGATGGTAGATCTTGTAGAAGGCGTGAACAATTCCATGGTAAGATGGTTCCAGCCGGTTCTGCACGATGAGCCGCGTTTTAATCACATCCGTGGGGTACGTCACAACGGTGGCAACCATGCCAGCCAGGCTTCCTGCCATGATGGCTCTCCAGTGGGAAATATGGCCCAGCTCATCCATGAAAAGGGTAACAAGTCTAGAGCAAACACATTAAAGAAGTACTATTAATGACACTATGAAGAAAACACATGAAAAATTGAGGCAGACGATTCTTGATGCAAATGTTCTTCTGTCCACAAGCCACTTCGGCAGCAGGAATTGAAATTTAGCACGTGATTCATCCAAGATCTTACTATATGTAACACCACACAAGCATCCATCTAAAGGATGAAAATCTTTCTTCTGTATTTCCATATACAGGATGAAAATTACCATGTTTCAAAACACATCTGCAAGAAATTATCTGATCATCAGTTAAGGACATTGGTCCAACCTGTCAGTTAAGGTTATCACGTAAGAGGAAATATGCAGATAATGACATCACAGGCATTCTGAGAGCAATTGAACCTTCTTCTGTTACTTATCTTGGGACAGGAAGGTTCACAGGGACACGCCTCTAGAGAAGACATATGTCTAGGCCCTATTATGCTCAGGAGTTTAAGTCTCAATTTGAAAATTTGAAATTGAAGCACAGTTTTAAGAGCTACACACAAATCACGCACTTGTGGTGCACTGAAGGACGTTTCTATGACAGGAAACTCCCACATCAGGGAGTAATGTCCTGGAGGCAGCAAGAAGCAAGTAAAAACACTTCAAGGTTTTAGCTGGAGATAAAGAAATGTATTATTCTATTTTGGTAGCATTAACTAAAACACCTAAACAGCACATCTACATTTAACCCACACAGTGTAACCATGTGCAGAACAAAATATTTACAAGTCACTGCTCGCTCAGCCGACGTTTTTTCACTTGAATGTGCATTTTCTACTGCATGACAAATCCCTGCACCTACTTGTCTTGAGCCCTGGGAGTGCCCAGGGCAGAAAGCCCAGCCAAGCAGAAGGGCATAAACCCTTTTCCTGTGTGTCTTATGCAGTCCCTAAACCCACACAGCCTAATTTTCCTGTGTGTGGACAAATGTGTGGGGAAGGTGGTTTGCATCTCTAGGCACTACCTGGTAACATTTAAAACTGCCATGGAATGACAAGTGCAGAGGAATTGCTGAGGGAGTGTGGAGTCACCGTCCCCGGGGTGCTGACTGTGCTCAGTCCTGCTCCTCCTGGGACTGTTTACCTCAGCTGCCCTTTAACACTTCTCTTTTTGTGTTTGTTGCCTTTATGTACACCATTCTCACAGCAGAAAAGACTTTACAAAACCCTCAAACAGTGCATCAAGAACTAAGCATAGGCACGCTGTATTTAATTTCCTGGTAGCCTACTTCCACCCGTAATTCAGAACACCCTGTGCAAACTAGACACAAACTTTAGCCTTGCAAAAGGAATACACTGTTTCAAGCTGAACAAACAAAAGTTATTTTGCTCAAAATCAACTGCTGTATGTTGGTGCAACACACTGCCTTTTCTGTGAAATTTAAATTGCGTTTAAATTACTGTATCTTCCCACTCACATTATCTTGCTCTTTGTTTGATCACTGCATCTATTATGGCACAAAAAAGCTGCCCAGTTTTAGGGTCACTTCATTTGTGGTCTCCTGAAGGGCGCAGGCAGTGACAGGCAGGTGGCTTGCTGGGGCAGATGAGTGACAAACCCAGTGGGTTGGCAGCCCCAGCGGGGCTGTGCTGCTGCCCAGAACAGAACAGCTCAGCACCCAGCTGGGTGGAAATGTCATGTGCTGCCATGAACAGCTGACTGCAATAAAGGAAAAAAAAAAAAAAAAAAAAGAATGAAGCCCAGCCCCCAGAGTGGAAAAACATTCTGGTGTGTGCAAACAGGCACTCCCTGCAAAGGCTGAGAGATACTGGCAGCAGAGGGAATCCTAGGAAACAGCACGGCTGGCAGAGCTCCATCAGCACTGCTCAGTGTTCATCCTGCTGCACTCCTTCCAGCACTCACCTTAGTTTAATATCTCTGTATTATCAAAAACAAGGTCTTAAATAATGTCACCTATCAATGTCAAAATCGATCAAATTTGCTTAACAACTCCTGCATGATAGGATAAAAATATCTGACTTGTGATTTCGTTATTTTCCTTGAGACAGACAACATAAACACTTCAGAGTATAAATTAATTAAATAAATCAGTTGCAAAGAACAGATGTGACAGCCACACCTGCAGGCTGCACTGTAACTTCATTTCTAAATGAACCCGAGCAAAAGAATTTTAACAGACTATCAACCCTTCATCATGGGAAGAATACCTATGATTTTATAAGCAATTGCTGGCATATCACCAGGCCCTAACAATCGCTACGCGCTGAACAAATTAAGTAAATAAAATTACAAGCAAGTGTCCGCGTCTCTGGGGAGAAGGGGCGCACACCCAGCTGAGCACCCGGCAGAGACAGAGCCATCCCATTAAACTCGGCACGCTCCATCCGCTGCCCTCCGCTGTTACGGAGGCCGGCGCGGAGCGCAGCCCCCGAGCCCCGCGCGGGCCGGTCGCTTACCGGCGGGAGGCGGCGAGCTGCAGGGCGCTGTAGGGGCAGAGGCGCAGGCAGGCCGTGAGGTTCCCCTTCCAGAGGGCCCGCGCGCCCTCGGTGCGGCACAGGC
>WBNO01030068.1:195000-212626 GCA_013400575.1 Peucedramus taeniatus
CCGCTGAGGGCTGGGCCCTGCCCGCCGGGCTGCCCTCGGCCGGGCTGCCCGCACCCCGCTTGTGGCGCTGCCGCAGCTCGGGGGACCGCGGCCTTCAGCGGCTCCATCCATCGGGCTGGGGCTGGCGGTTTGTGTTATCCTCACCTCACACAGCGGGGAGCACGGCGGTGCTGGGAGCGTTCGCTCCTTTATTGCAGTATTCGTGAGAGCAGCGCACTTCTGATTATCGCTCCTTTTCAGTTAATTTTTCATAGAGCAGGCTGGATAAACTCATTTGTTAAAAATTAGTTTAAAGCTCTTTAAACTTCTCTAAGTGACTTTCTGGTAAGTGCTTGTCATAGAATCACTAGGGTTGGAAAAGCCATCTAAGATCACAGTCTAACCAATAGCATTTACTGTGTTTACTGCTAAACGATGTCTCCAAGTGCCATAGCCACAAACCATTTGTAGTCTTCCAGGGATGGTGTTTCCAGCCTCTTCCAATGCCTTATCACCATTTCAGTGGAGAAGTTTTTCCTAATATCCAATCTAAACCTCCTCTGATGTAATGTGAGGCCATTTCCTGTCATATTACTTGGGAGAGGTGACTGACCCCACCCCATCCAGCCTTCTTTCAGGTGATTGTAGAGAGCCATAAGGTCCCCCTGAGCCTCTTTTTCCCCAGGCTAAACAAGTCCAGCTTTTTTCCCCTGCATGATAAACTCTGCTACTGGGGATCAATACATGCAGTTGCCACATTGCATTAGCTTATAGTGCTCCTACGTACTCACCTCTGCAGAATTAAAACATTTCCTCTGCCTTGAGCTTGCCTTCACCTCTGCTGGTGGGACTGGTCAGGGGCTACACTGTCTGTGAGAGCATGAAAAGGAAAATATGGGGGTTTTTTTCTCTTCAAGATAAACCTCTTTGCTGACCTGGTTGATGGTATGGTCTCTGTTGTGATGGCCCAGGGCCTGGCATGAGTGACCAGCTGGAAACTGTAAGAGCTGTTTGAGGCAGCAGTACAGTGAGCAAGGGGTGCCTTTGGAACAAGTATTCCCAGCACTTGCATGTTGCTCATGTGGACTCTGTGAGTGTTTCAGGTTAGATATTGCCAGGTTGTTAATTTTTCCCAAAAGCGTATGTTTGTTTTAAAGTATGAACTTAGGTGACACAATTTAGGGTGTTGTAAGATAAGGACAGTTCAGCCTTCAGTTATTGTAGTAAATCCTAGTGCAAGAGCAGATGTGTTCCAAATGTTTTTACTATGGCAGAGTGGCCAAAAGGAAATAATAATTTGATAGAGGGGTTGAAAGTCAAATTCCTTGTGATTTGTCAGTTGCAACAGTTAAGGTAGTGGCTTATTGATATGTCAGGGTTGATTCCAAAAGACCATGCTGCTGAGCAGCAATTCAGTGGATCAGCCAGTAAATAATTCTGTGCCTTGTTCACAGTTGCGTAGTGAGAAATCATTTTCTGATGCTTGAGGAGCTCCTGGCTATGAGCACAAGGGGGGAAGAGCAAGGGTAATGGTGTGCACTAGCAGACCACTAGAGCTTACTCAGCTCTATGAAAAGAGTTTAGGGCTTTTAGGTGATTTATTGCAGTAGTAGGAAGATGGTTGCAGCTGTGATGGTGTAAGGATGCAAGTGAAACAAGATTTGCAAGGGCAGGATAATATATCAGCTGGTTTAATAGAAAATGCACTTGCAAAACAGAACAAGATTTTGTGTACACCAGGTGGTCTGCAGGCTTGACATATCTCTACAGGTTGTAACAACAGAGTTCTGGAGCACCTGCTGCACCACAAATCTTAGTGGGGTGGCAGAAGTTTGGTTGGCACTAACTTGTGGAAAGCTTTAGGAAGCTCTTTATCTTAGTGCACAGTGGGCAGAAGGGACTCTAGAGATTACTCACTGCTCCAGTTTTGTAGAAAGTGCTTTGTGTATCTGCTTTGCTTTTATGAGACACTGAAGGTGTGTCTGTATACATACAGCAGAAATTAATCCTGAGGGATTCAGCCTTGCCTAAGTTACAGTTAATTCTGAGTGCATTTGGCTGCAGTTCCCTAAGAGGAGCCATTCAGGGCTGCAGTCTGGGCTGTAGCTGCTGCTTCCAGAGATTCCTGGTTATCTTATGTTAATGTTAATTGCACTAGCGTTTTCTCCAGTACATATGTGGGTTTTTTCCTTCGTCATTCTCAATAAAGTGTAGTCACCCTCTTTTATCAAACAGCTTTTGTGCTTGTCTTCCCTTGTACATTCCCATGTTGAAAGCAAACAGGCATTTTTCAAACAATAACAGTAGAGTTTATAACCTGTGAAAACCATCTTACAAACTTTTTTGTCACGTTTCTTCAGCAGAAGCTTTTATGTAGCACTCTTGCAGTTCTCTTTTTATATATATATTTTTTCTCCATATGATTTAGTCTGTATTTATGTTAAAATGGTGTCTATAAAATAAAGAAAAATACAGCATATGGACAGCATTGAAATATACCAAGCTTGTAACTAGGTGCTGAGACTTTGTGTAAGAAACTGGCACAGATGGTGGTTTGCCAACTTCTTTTTCTTTGAATTTAGGCCTGAAAAGTCCTTGATAACCAGTGGAAGCTTCTATGTAAACTTTTTGTACAATTAAGCATGTGAGGGGCAAAAAACCCTGTGTGACTATCCTGCTTGTACTAGATGTAGGTATACTGACATAAGGAGTTCAGGTATCTGAACTTAACTCCTTTAATCAAAACCCAACATTATACTGTTTTGATTTCCTGAAAAATTTCTCTGGTAAGCTAAAGGTTGTCAATATTTTCAGTGTAGTTGGCTGAAACAGGGAGATGATCTCAGGAACTGATGAGACTCTGAAAGATACTTAGTTTCTTATTGTTAAATATAAAGTAGGTGTAGCAGCTGCCTGGTGATTACTGGCTGGAAAAGGGTACCTGTTCTCTTCTCTGTACCTTTTTGTTTAGAAATGTTGAGAGATGGATCCTCTGAAGTGTTATGCCTAGTGTGGCATTATAAAAGAAAATGTACAACCTGTAAGCTTAATTTATTACTTTATTGATTTACCTCCATAAGCACTTACTAGGGAGTACCCTGTTTAGTTTTTTTCTCCCAGCTGGTAATTCCTAAACTGTGACCCTGAAATATCCCTCTATGCTGGAAATAATACTTTCTATTACTTTTTTTTTTTTTCATATAGATAGACCCTGATGCAACTTGAGTGTTTTCTTTTAATATGCTCACATCTGGGCATTTGAAGCTGATGAAATGCAGCACACATCAACAGAATCCATCAATTTTTAAGCAAGTGAACAAGCATTTGATCCAAAATATGTTGCTCTAAGAGTCAGTGAACTCTAGTTTTGGCAGAACTGCATGACTCCTGCAACTAGGAATGCTGTGCTGAACATGCAGAACTTTGAGTCCTCAGAAGAGCCTAGCAGGAACAGGTTTGCTCAAAGGTTTGATGGCAGACTGTGAGCCCTGATGTCACAGCAGGAGACATTTGAGAGAGGGGTGTTTGAGCTGGACTGACAACCCAGAATGAACTTCAGAAGTTCTGCTATGTCAGGGTAGAGAGAGGCATTCTCACGAGTGTAGTGGTATTTTGGTGTCACCTGGGGTCTCTCATTTGCTCAGCAGGTTGTCTGTGTTTGTATGAATACACAGCAAACTGGGCTGCTAAGTCTGATTCTGCTTCTTCTGTGACAGGTGGCTTTTAAAACAAACCAGACATTTTTAGTGAAGGAGCCATAAGACAGAGAAGCCTGGAAAGACTAAAGCTGCAAGAACAGGAGCACGTTCCAAAAAGGGGGGAAAATGAGAGGGGGTTGAAAGGTGAGAGTATATTTTTAGAGAATGTCCCATTTTCTTGAGAGTTGTTACACTTATACCAAGTAAAATACAGGAAGAGTGGCTGTGTAAAAATCCAGGCTTTGAGGAAACAGGAGTTGGAGAAATTGAAATAATACTATTTAATTGTTAATTTATATATTGGAAAGAAAACCATAATGATAATTCTGTATGTAAGGCATCAGGTGCAGGGGTCTGGATTATGAGAAAGGTTGGACAGGAGGTATGTAGAGGTCCCTTTCAGATTGGATTATTCTATGATTCTGTGGGCCTACAGTGAAATCAGAGAGCTGTTGCTCTCAGATTGTTCTGAGGATTGATTCCTTAAGGTTCTGCTTGTGGGCTTTTTGTATTGCTCCATGCTGCAGCATCTTAAATCAATGTCCTCATGCCCTGAAATAAAATTAATGTGATGGTCATTTCTCAGTGCCTCCCAGTTGACTGGAAAGTCCAAAGCTATGAAGTGAATACTTTTCTGTCTTCACCTATTTTTGCGTGTTACTTTTTAATGTTGATATCTTTAGTGCAGTGTTCTTAAATTTGCATATGAGTAATAGTAACATATGAGTAATATGAGTAATAGTAAACATTGAAGTTTTAATTCTTTAGATAATGTGTTTGGATGCATTCTAAACTGTCATTAGTAATCAATCATGTTATGCACCTTCTTGAATAAAACAGACACTTAGAATGCAGAGCACAGTGCATCTAAAAGCACTGCTATGCTTCTTAAAAACTGTTTTTAAACACTCATTTGAGTGAACACTGTTCCTTGAATTTTCTGGAGATTTTTGTGATGTGTCATGTTGATTATTTGATAGAGCTACTTCCTACAGGGCAAAGTTTCAAAAAAGTGGTGATAGCCTGTTGAGGTTTAACCCCAGCTGGTAATTAAGTCCTACAACAGCTGCTCACTCCCTCCCCCTCTCCCCAGTGGGATGGGAGGAGAATCACAAAAGTAAAAGAGAAAACGTGAGGGTTGAGATCAAGACAGTTTCATAGGTGAAACAAAGGCCAAGGAATTCATTCCCCACTTCCCCAGGGCAGGCAGGTGTTCTGTATCCCCAGGACAGCAGGGCTCCACCCCACATAACAGTGACTAGGGAAGACAAACACCATCACTCCAAATGCCCCCCTTCCTCCTTCTCCTCTAGCTTTATTGCTGAGCATGAGGCCATATGGTCTGGGATATTCTTTGGGTCAGTTGGGATCAGCTGTCCTGGCTGTGTCCCCTCCCATTTCCTTGTTCATCCCCAGCCTCCTCGCTGGTGGGGTGGGTGAGGAGCAGAAAAGGCCTTGGCTCTGGGTAAGCCTTGCTCAGTGATAACCCCTGAATAACTCTTGTAATACCTCTTAAATGGGACCCTCATGCTAATCTGTAGGGGAGATTTGTTAATTTAAGAATTAGATCCAAATGATTAGTCTCTAGTTGTGTCCTTGGGGACAAGCAATCATGTGATGCTGTTGTCTTGGCAGTGCTTATAAAGAAAACCCAAGAGTACAAACCGTTTGAAGAGACAACTTTCTAACTGTGGGGATCAGTTGGGTGTGTGTAATTTATGTTTTTTTTAAACGTGTTATTTAAGCAAACAAGATTCCCTGTTAGCCACATGTGACTCTTGATGACTGTTTGCTTATTATTAGCGCTTCAAAGACTTACATCCAATTCCCCAGGATGCAGAATGTAAAACAAGTCTCATCTAAATTGTCCCATATTGATAATTACCTAGAAAAAGACGTGGTGATGAAAAGAAGTTCAAGAGAGAAAAAGGAAAGCTAAGCGCGAGAGGAGAGAAGAGAGGCAGATAGATGGAGATGAGGAACATCCCCCAAAGCAGCAGAAGGTACCGGCTGAAGAACAGCACTGGCCAGAGAATATGCCTGAATGGGAAGAAAGGAAATCCCTGCTAGCTCAGAGAAGAGTGGAGTCTGTCAGACTGCTTACAGTGCTGTTAAATCGTGTGAAAGTAAGACTATTTTAAAACATATTTTAAATTTCTAAGGATATCTATTAGAGCTTGAATAATTCACTAGACATTTGATACCTTGATGCTATTCAGAAGACTGCTTAGGGGCTGACTGAACACTGAGAAGGCCTGAGGTCCATATCTTGTGACAGTCTGCTCTCAGTCTTGCCCTGAGGGCAAACATAGTGCATTTTCACCCAGAAACTTTGCCTTTGGTGCTTTTTCAAGACCTTGTCTTTACTGAGCAAAAAATAGGGCTAGAAAGGCTATTTGAGCTCTATTAGACTTGATCCAGTGTTGCAAGCAAGGAATTTGGAGTGGGGACATAAGTGATGCTCTCTCTGCTTGTTTTGGTCTCAGGTCTACAAGTGACTGAATTAAATTGGCACATATTATACCTGTTGGATTTCTAACAACCTCTACTTTTTTCTTGGCCAGCACTCATTACCAGGCTTAATTGATTCAGATAATGTCTTGTGAAAGTCAGCAGAGAAGTGATAAAAATTTCAGTGTTTTGCACACAGATTAATGTTTGCAGGTTTAATTTAGTGCTTTGGGCAAAAAAGGTTTCAAATGAAAACGGGTTTTAATTTCTAATATGGCTTTGTCTCCACTATTTGCAAAGAAAAATTTGCTTGCAGCCTTTAACAAGTGTGTATTTTTCTCAATCCTTAATGTAAAAGATTTCTAAAGGACTGTCATTTACTGTGAGTTGAAGTCAGAGGCTACCCTTGCCATTCTGTGCGTTCTGTGTGAATTTTAGGGCCCCATTACGTCTGACATTGGCCTCCTTAATTACAAACATGATGTGTTAAATAAATTTCTATTTTCTTGGTTTCGCAGTTGGCAAGTCAAAAAGTGGATCCTTCACTGGGTGTAAAGAAGGACAATTCATTTTCTGAAACAGCATTTAAAGACATACAGCAGGAGCTGATTAACTCCCTTTATCGTACGCACAAAGAGCTGAAACGTAAGGAGTTTAAGTGCCCGTTAACCCAAAAAGGTAGTGGTTTATGCTGTGAGGAAGGAGATGTGAGTAACTTCCATGCACCTGCTTGTCACATAGTCAGGACAATTTTAAATGATCCCTCTCCAGCCCCCAGCTCTGAAGGACTGCCTGGCAGAGATGTGTGCAGCTCCTCCACCAAAGGCTGTGCGCCTTTGCTGATCACGGTCACCCAGGACGGCAGGGTCATCGAACCTCTCCGTGGAAGGCACCACCCAGCACTGGATGTAGCTCACACACAGACAGTGTCTAAGGAAGATGATTGCAAAAAGAAAAAGGTTTATGAGACTGATGAATTCATCCATTATTTACTAAACTACTATCAGACACCACACTATGCACGTGTTTGCTTAGAGCCAAAAACCACTGTGAACAAGTCCCGGTGGAAGCGAGTGGTGTCTGATGATGGTGGCAGGTTTGACACCAGCCTGAGTAACAAACATGGTCAGCACTTCAGAGAATTGAGTCCTGTACTAAACCTCCACAAGAGAAATTGTAGTAGTGATAGTAATTATAGGCTGGTGATCACTCTTGGGGAACTTGAATCAACAGATACAGTGTTAGAAAGCAAGGTCCATGGGGGCAAGCTTGCAAAAAAACTGCAGGTGCAGAGGATTGACTCACTCAATGTTGATAACTTACCACATGCTGGACTGAATCATTCTTTGGAGTGCACTACTGTTACTCATAATAAGGAATTCAGACAAGAAGATGGTAGAGATGAAGGCACTGTACCATATGGAACATGTAGATCTGCTTGCAGATTAAAGGATTTGTTGGAAGAGATCAGTGATTCTGAATACTTTAGAGAGGGATGTGGCGGCTCAGTGAAGAGAGCAGAAAGAGGGTATGAAGAAATTTACAGCAGTTTTAATAAAGGGTGCTTGTCTGCAAGAGCCGGGGAAAGAGAATTACTGGTTTACCATAAAAATGTAGCTCTGGAAGGTCAAGAGAAGGAAATCAGCCAAAGTAACCCCTGTTCTAATTCTGTCCATGAGGGCTTGGCAAGGCAATGTGAACGTAAACTTAAAAAGTCGTGCAAGAGGTCTAGTAGTAAATTAAGATATGAAGGAAAGAAAAGTGAGAGACAATCCAGAGAAAAGGAGAAAAATGCTCATAAAATGAAGAAAAAGCGAAAAAAACATTCTTCTAATCTTTTATCTGATGAATGTGGCTTTTCAGAGACGGACAGTTGCATGCAGCTGGAGTCGTTCAGAAAGATACAGAGCAAATGTAAGAAAATGTTGCACAAAAAAGTGAAATTCAAGACACATCACACCTCTATGGCAGCACCAGATGTTACCCCTCATGATGGCTCACCCCTTCAGGAGACCCTCCAGAGGAGAGGTGAGAGAGAGGGATACCACAGCTGAGGGGACTGAATATGGCAGGTCTGTGGCAGGTGAAATTGCCACAGTGATGAATGATTTTTGGTTTTAAAAGGTATAACCATGGCATAAAAAAAAACAAAACAGTGCAACTTCTCTGCAGTTAAGAGTTTGTTCAGTTCAACTCTGAAATACACAGCTGCAGCTCAAGAGTAATATTTGTCTACTTAATTGGGTAGCACAGTATCTGTCCTGGGCATTAGCAGGTGGTGGTTATTTTGCTAACAACATGCATGGTAACAACATTCTTTAGACAGCTAAAACATTGATAGACAATTCAATGTGAGGCACACCTGTGTGTGAAGTACTGTCTCAGGTAAATAAATTTTTACATAGCTAAAATACATCTGATGTTCATACAGGATTGCTACTACTGGCTGTTCTTACAGCCTTTTTTGCAATTTACTGTGCTTCCGGTTGGTTGGTGGATACCCTTACAGCCCTTACCCTTTCCCTCCCTGCCCACCTGCAAAACTCATTTCAAGTAACTTTTTCTTATCTACAGGAGATGAGAGGAAATTAATATTGAGAAGAGAGATGGATGCAGATGTCAGAGGATGCCCTCTATTTCCTCTTGAGATAATTCAGACAAACCCCCTCTCAGATACTTTCTGTGGAGGAGAGCCCAGAAGAGGATGCTGAATAGCTACTGTATTATAGCTCTGAAGTTTTATAAAAACAAGTGGGAGAAGAAGGCCCTTTGATCATTAAAAGGTATATAAACTACTGGGTTGGGTTTTGATTTTTTTTTTCCTTAGGTAATTCCTTTGGTTAGAATATCTATCTGGTGTAGTGAGCCACAGAAGCAGAATCTGTGTTTGCCTTTTGGATAACAGGACCAAAACCTTCCCCACAGCCAGGACAAACTTTCATGGACTAGTGGCTAAAGAACTTGAAAGGACACAGACTGAGATCTTGGAGCATTACACTTTGATTGAATGCACAGAATCATGTAAATCACACTATTTACTAATAATGAGTCATTGGGAAAAAACCTGATTGTCAATCCTAGAGCAAGCATATGAAGTGCCTCCTCTATCAGATTGTTATATTGATGGGGTTGGAAGGTGTGGGGGACATTTATACTCAATTTTGAGAAGTAATAGATTTCCATATGTGAAGAGAGTCCCATATTCTGTAAAACCCGCACTAGAAGAATCCTTGTTTTCTGTTCACAATTCTAGAGGTGTTTCTGAAAACTTGCTGGCCTTTGGGAAGAAGGATTTCACTGAACTTATGCTCAGTGTAGTGCTTCCAGGAATCTGAATAGTTGTCTAAGCAAAGCTCTGAGTGTTAGATAATGAAAGGCCAGTGCATGTCAGCTGGCTGACAGTCCCCATGTAAGAGCAGGTTGACAGTTCACAAGATTTTGAAGGCACATGTAGTGAGGTAGCTGTTTAGTATGAGTTTGCCTACAAATGCTTTCCAGAGGAATTGTGAAATGTTGTCAGAGTTGTGCTGCATGTAGATAAAAATGGGAAAATGCAGTCTAGGAGCTTGAGTTATATCCATATTTATTCATCTGGCTATATCTAAAAGACAGCCACAATTGCTTTTGGACAAAGTCCCTTAGCAAAGTACAGAGTTTGAAGTTCAATACACTGATTATTGCAGCTTTCATTTTATTATGCTTTATTTATTACATGTCAGTAGACGAAGTTAATGTGAAAATGTTGCCTTCATTACATAAAATCTTTCCCATGTTTGTAACTTCTGCTCTAATAAATAGTAATAAAAAAGAATAATTGTAATTTTTTGTGGTAGATAGGTTTTCCCCCAGTCTTCAATACTGGTGATTGCTACAGGCTTCTAAGCCAGGTTTTATTAGTCTTTCTGTTCATATGTTCAGATGTTGAGTGCCTTTTCAGGGTCATGAATGACAAATGGTTGCTACTCAAAGTACTGTTAATCTATTACTTTTATCTGAAAAAATGTTATTTTCTTGACAGAAATATTTTCTGACTATTTTGGAGAACATTTATGCCCCTCTCAAGTCTCCCCTTTAGTATTTTATACAGTTATAATGAAGAGGGACTATTGTATTTGTTGACCATGTTAAATGTTTTCAGTTGCACTGATGTGACATACCAAGGGTGTTTTTTCTCTATGCAATATTTTCAGATTAAAGATAACAAAACTTCCCCCTCTGTCAATCTATACATAGTTTTGTGTCCATGAGTACCCATTTCCCATGAGACAGGCCTTTTGGTGACAGGTGAGGAAGTATTTCTTTTTGTTAATCTGGGGGAGAAGTCACTAAAGATTTCCTTCAGTGTAAATTTCCAGTGTTTTATCAACATGCTGTCACAATAACCAGTAACAAATAAATACTCCATTTCTGTAACTGCTTCATGCCTTCACCTGTATTGACTGAAATTGATAAAAGATTTGCTTTACCTCCCGAGTCCTCATTCCATGTAAAACATTGTTAGTTAATAAAACACGCATGCATTTTAAAATATGAGACATCATTGTAATCTTCATACCAAAAGAGAACTTCTCTGTTTCCTATTTGTAATTATTTAGAACCTGATTTCAGGTGTTTAAATAATAATCTTACTTTTCACAAAATCATAGAATGGTTTGGATCAGGACCTTAAAAACCATCTTGTTCCAACCCCCATGCCAGGGGCACAGGCACCTTCCAGCTGCTCCAAGCAGTGTCCATCCTGTTCTTGAACACTTCCAGGGATAGGGCATCCAGTTTCTTCTGGCAGCCTCTGCCACAGCCTGACCACGCTCACAGGGAAGATTTTCTTTTTTCTGTCAGCACATTTAATATGAGCCCAATCTTTTCATACACTGGACTGCTTAATATAATTTTATTATCCTGAAGGCTAATCTTTAAAGATACATGTAACAGCTTGCTTTAAAACTTTTAAAATGCATGGCTTTGTAGATTGGATTTTAGTTGTTATAGATATGTCACATCCCACGTACAAAAGTTACAGAGTGTTTTGGCAATTAAAACATTTATTAAATGAAAAGATGCTTTAAAAGCAGCATTTATATAGTTCAGCAATGGAAATGTAGAACATTTCTGGCATAATTTCACACCTTTCAGTTTGAACCTGATGTGTGCTATTGTGCCCAGCTGCTGTTTCAAGAGGCTGGGTTCTTTTTATGGAAACACTGTTTACTCTGACATGTATGATGTTGGGCCCTGAGACTGCAGATCTTGCCATCAAGTCGAATTTTTTGTACAGAATTAGTGAAAATGTCTTCTCATAGAGCTGATATGAAGAGAAGTTGGCTGAACAATGCTTTGATACTGAAAATGTGTGACCTGTGGGTTGTACCTTGTGCTGGACGCTGAAGTCAAAATCCTGCAGGCTGGTTTTAAAGCAGAAGTACACGAGGCCCATTATTAAATCAGTCCATCTGCTTGAAAAACAATACAGCAATTATGATATAAAGCCCTTTCTTCTTAATCCAGGGATTCCAGGCAATGCATAGAAATGCCTCACCTTTCATAAAACCCCTTACATAATTTTCGTCAGAAGCATTCAATACTGAACATTTCTTTGTTTAACTGAAACAGCAGGAAGTAAGAGCTAATAAAGGTGATTACAGGCAGGTGAAGTCCAGGTGAAAGAATATCTGAATTTTACAAAGCAGTTAACAGTATGGTTGAAAATAAGATATGACTCAATTGTTTTGATTTGTCCTGGAGTAGGTCTTGGTGACAGGTGTTGGACACATCAGATGAGGGAGATTAGTGAAATTCTCTGTATTTAATTGGTCATCATGTCCTACCTGGTTCATGTACAGCCTGATAAGCTGCCTGGCATGGTTCTTTTTGCACAGTCATTGCTGCCAGTCACTGCTGAAGGAAGGGTTCAAGTTGTAATGAACATATTAAAAAAGAAGCTAAAACCCATCCATTTTCTTCAGCACTTTGGAAGGAAATAAAACCCACGCCTGCTGCTTTATGAGCAGCTTTTGTGACATTCTTCTCCTTTCACAAGAAATTCAGTTTTCCCTGAAAAAGTAACAGTCCTACCAAAGTGTCATACCTCCTCCCCAAGAAGTATTAACAATGAGATTTGTCTTGTGTTAGCATCATTTTTGTTACTATTTTTCTTTGTGATGCATAATGTTCTGATGTACAGATTAATCCTTAAAATAGTGTTCAGTTCCTCAGAAGATGTTACAGAGTAACTTTAGAGTCAGGTGGTTGGGTCCACTTAAGGGTGGGTTATAGCCTACCAAAACTCCAGCTTTTGCTCAGTATTAACAATTACTTGTGGTTTTTTTTCTGTCTAACACTGTTTTTGCAATAGAGCATGTTCTCTATTTAATATTTTGTTAAAATTTTACTAGCAAACTGCATTTACAAGCATTCCATTAGAACATATTTTACTCAATCTATGCATTGGATAATGTGACAGATCAGAGACAGACAATATAAAACTTGAAACATTAGAGGAGTATTAAATATAACATTTGGTTGCAGTAAATAAAAACAAATTCCACCATTATGCAAGAGTATTTTATTTTCTGCCTTAGACAAATAAAAGCACATTTCCAATTTGAGGTAAACCATTAGTAGTAGTTTGCAAAGAGTATAAATGTCTCTAAAAATAAAAAGGGAACACAAAAGTCATGACAAGGTCTACGTGTGTCTCTAGACCTGCATTAGGTAGTTCATACAGTACCACTTTACACAACTCTCTGGCTCAAACAGCCTTGCTCTTCATTGGAAGGCCCAGTGCAACCAAAAGAAAATCCCAGGACAGTGTTGGGACTGAGGGAGAGTCAGTTGTCACCACAGATGGTCTCAGGCACTTTAATATGTTGTGTCAACTTGTTTATGAAAGCTGCTGTTGTGCAACACACTCTACTTCTGAATGCTTTTGCCTAGTTTACACCTTCCCACTCAGGACTCTGTTCATCACTTTGGTTATGTTGCCAAACTGAAACAACCAGACAGCCAAACCAGAGAAATGAAACAGAGGGAACTACACCAAACAGGCACCTTGGATCTTCTGCACTAGCAGAATCACCTGGACAAGGAACAAGTTCACAAGTGATCAGCAAATCATTAGTTATCTTGGAATTTATAAGAAAGTTTTACAGAAGTGTTTTTAATGATGAACATTTACATATTTCCTTGGCCATATCTGTTTACCCAGCCCTCTCTGGTAGGAGGCAGGTCACTTAGAAAAAGCCTAGTAATTAAGCATAGAGGTAAGCCAAGACAGCAAATAAGTAAAAAGTAACTCAAAGGTCAGGTCCACAGGTATAGCATTGCTCGTTATGCATGAGATTGTGCCATTTCTTTTAATGGCAACATTCTAAACCAGCAAAGGCCTCAATGCAGAAACAGCTTACACTGTTTTATTTTGTACAAGAAACTTACCTAAGTCACATTGACCAGTAATGTTTTTCTGCTAGGTAAAGGTGCATGTACAAGAGCACTTGCTAACCATGCCATACCAGCAATTTGTTGTTTTTTAGGCCTAGGAATCCAGAGCAGCTGATCTTCCATGTTTAATATAATTCCATTAACATTCATAGGAGCGCTAAATTTTTACTAAGAAGAAAATTGAATGAACAGTAGTCAAGTCACACTCCATGGTGTACCTTTAGGGATGCCTAGTTCCACTCATTAGCTAAACTTTTATAACACTATAGATGTGCTTTAAAAGTGAACAGAAAATATTAGTCATGCAGAATTATGCATGTTGAATACATCAAGCATTCATCAGTCTTTATTAAATACTTAAAAGTGATTTAACCTCTGAAAAATTCTTAATCTTTTTTAAAAGCAGTTAGTGTTTCATCTGCAAGTCGCTAATGCAATGCCATGAAAGCCAAATTATCTTACATAATAATGAATTACACTGCACAACAAATAAGTATGATGCTTTGTGGACAAACAAAATATAGTCCCTTTTCTAAAGGTATTACGAAACCCAGGTAAGATCTGCCAGATCCTGCAGAAGCTAACACAAAAGAAGATTTAGTGGTGTTTGTGTTGCATATGTGAAGTGAGTCATGTGCTTGTCTCCACAGTGGTAGGTTGGTAATGAAAAACTTGATTTCAACCTACTTTGCACTAAATGGTGATAGCAGAAAAAGTCCTTTATTGCCAAAATTGCAGTTTACTTTTGCACAGACATTGGTCATGCATACTTCTCATTATGTGGGTTTAAAGGAAGTCAGATCATAGACTTTCAGAAGCTTCCCACTGAATTTGAAAAAGAAATCTCTGAAAAAAAAACATTCACTGTACCTCTGGACCTTTTGTAAGCTTGGCTGCTGCTGCACCTTGTGAAACAGAAGTGGAATGTTACAAATGGTCCTTTATGGTTCAAAAATAGATTGTTCCTCACTGCAATATCTACTCTTTCTTTGCATCCTGGGCATCTTTTTCCTCTTCATCAGAGTACACAGTGGGTTCCTCCCCCTCCTTCAGCAGCTTACCAACATGATGATACTTAACTGGGGAAAAAACAAAAAAAGTCAAGTAATTTTTCTGCCCAGAAGAGACATTTTTTTAAACTCCTCCAACTGTTTTCTGAATGAACAGGATGGCTATATTTCAATAAAACAGCTCTGAGCAACTTGTTCCAAACACTGAGGGAAAGGAGAAAAGCTAAAATCAACTACTACCTGAACAGCTAAGAATCATGTGAAGTGAATGTAACTCTCATTTTATTGCCTAAAATAATTTATCATTGCAAAAGATGAAGATGCTTCTAGCTGGCTAGACTGATAAACACAAACTGAGGGACTCACCCAGCCAAGGAAACAGAATCCTGGGTTAGATTATTTCTCTTGCCAATGTTAAAACCAAAGGCATTGTGAGACTATTTACATCTGTTAAACACACACACACATATGTGCACACATCTACACAACCTGGAAGGGGGTTTATTTTTTGTAATGTGTATGACAAATATTCAATAGGACAAAAGGGAGATAATAGGATAACAGATCCATCTCTATCTTTGGGAGAAATTATGTGATTAAGCCTCTGATTTATTTTATATCTCTTTTTGAGCATGTAAAAATGCCAAGACATGTAAGGACTGAGAGCTATACTATGTTGCCTATCTGTCAACTTCAACAAAGCAGAAGAACCCCCTGATTACAGGTATTTCAGACCAGCAGTGTTGTTACAACAATTTAAATCAACTATTTGCCATATTTAATAGGAACACTAATAAAACAGTGGACTTCACTGTCAGTCCTGATGCTCAACACTTGTAAAGGTAGATTTTAACACTAATTCAAGTCATATATTTGATAGCATAGTTCTGGTTTCTGCAACAAGCTTGTTAGCATAATAAAACAGCCATTCAGTGTGGCATGATTAACAGTCTTAATTAAAACAGGAAGAGGGCCAAAATAGTGGGGGCACATCAGGTCAGGACTGAGATTTCTAATGACCTCATGTGGAGAAAACTCCATTGTAGCTGGTTATAGTAAATCTTTCAACACTAGATTTAAAAATAAAATACATTTTATTTCCACTATACTAGTTAGTGGTGTATGCAATTTCCATCATTTATATATGATGCTTCTAGCTGGCTACAGCCTTCTAACTATTGCTTCCCCTATTACCAGTTAACTAGTTCTTTGTAAATAGCTTTAAAATTGCTTACAAGTGAATTGTGACTCCCAGTCCCTCAAGGTCTCTTGCTGTGTGGCGTTGAGATCAGAGAGGTCATCATAGGTGTCCCTCAGTGCCTCCTTATCCAGGCAGAAAGTGGCAAGACCTCGGGATGCATCTCTTCCAGCAAAAATCCCATAGGGGCCCTCTTCAAAACAAAAACATAAGCAGCATTATTGCAGAGGTGATGGAAGCTATGTTATCTTCATGGATCAGAGTCCTCAAACTAAAACAGATGATGAGTTTCTACCCTGAGCCATGCATCAAGTGCCTCAAGCTTCTGAAATGCTTTTAAGTTTTATTCTAATTGGTAATAAGAGAAAACAGAGGAAGAGGACAAGAAACAAAATAATGGAGAAGGATACTGAGGTTTGCTGAAACATTGGGACAATGAACCACACAATGATGCATGGCACATACAAACAGGGCAGGATAAGCATACAGACTGGGATGCACATCCTTAGAATAAGGAACAGAAGAAGGATTTATCTGTCTGAGGTGAAATGAAAGTTTTCTAATGGATACTCCTGACTTGAGATGAAAGGATGGCTTGACAGAAAATATAGTGGAGCTACTAGAAATTATCAAGTTGGAGGAAACATCTGTTAAAACAAAATGCAAGATGAACTCAAATGGTCAAAACATGCAGCTCACAGCAGATAAGAGACATCAAGATAAACTCTTGCTAAACATCATTAATTATTAACTTGCTTGCATGACAAGCCAAAAATTGAGATACTGCATGTTCAACTGGACATTCAAAGTTCTTCTAAAAAGAGCTTAAAGAAGTTAGATGTGAACTCTGGTTATTGTAGAGCACATGCCAACTTCCAGAGTGTGCCTCCACCTAATTAATTAAAAGAATTTTACTTTTCCATTAAAATGACAATCAAACTAGCCAGACATTGTGGTGAACCATTCAGCAATTACCAAAATCAGATGCAACAGGCAGCTTTTACTGTCATCAAGGAAGGCAGCATCTAAATCTTGGACCTTATGTCAAGTGGGTTTTAGTTTGTGCAAATAGAAAACTGCACATCTAACTTGCTGTACATATCAATATCATCCTGACTGCTGCAGAATGCAAAGTTACAGCCTGGCATCATCCAGTGACAGTCTCATCTATGTTTGGCCCAAAAGTAGTAACTGGTAACACTTCCAAAAACACGGCGTCTCCTGCATTCTTCTCCTTGACTCTTAAGTAGCTCTGGCAGCTCACTACTGCAGCTACCAGGACAGCTCAAGAGTGGTTATGCCAGGCAGATCCTGGTACAAATCAGCAAGCCTCAGTGAGCCGTTTTAACAGGCAGCCTCTGAAAAAAAATAAAACCCCATGCCCTCGTGGAGGTGATAACTCTTTCACCTTGGTGCACATAGTCCCAGCCACCTCATCACTGCCTGCTCTACGAGCATAGGTTATTCAATCTTTGCACGTTTGAACTATGCTCCTGGTAGAAAGCTGATTTAATCTAAATTGCCAAGTACTTAGTATAAATATTATGCAATAGAGTGATACCCACTAAAAGTTGGGAATGGAATGTGAACACTGAGCGAATACTTCGCTTCTGCTGCCTGCCATCAGGCAAAGGCAACCCAGGCCGACAAAGCCGCATAGCCTCTTATGGTACGTGTAGCCTGCCATGGGAAAACACCGAGAATAATGAAACAACGTAAACTGGCAAAGCCGGAGTTTCCGCAACACCGGGGCCCGACTGTGGAGCCCGGGCGGCAGCAGTCACCCTGCCCGCCGGCTCCGCGGCGCGCAGCTCTCCCAGCGCTGCCGGGCCCGCAGCCTTCCCGGCGGCGAG